>VZRX01022230.1:0-31705 GCA_013398075.1 Notiomystis cincta | reverse complement strand
CGGGCGGGGAGCACGCCCGGCACGGGTCCCTGCGGGATGCGCGGCTCGGCCTCGCCCGCACCGAGCGTGTGTTTGCTCGGCGCATCCCGGGCAGCCGCGAGCAATACCTGAAACTGGCCTCCTGGACGTTCCCGGAGCCTGGACTCGACTTCGACCGTGTACAGCTCTCTTTCCTATTAGATTTCTATTTGACAGGTGCAAAGTTTAACGTGATTTCTTTTTGGTTTTTTCCTTTCTCGTTTCGGCTGCTCCCCCGCCTCCCCGCCCCCCCGAGAAGCGACGTGCTTTTCCGAGCCCGTTTATCCGTTTAGTTGTGCTCGATGACATTTCCAGCTCGCTGTAGGCACGAGGCGATGCAGCTGTAGGAAGCGCCTCCGCCGGCTGCGTGCATGTTCCCCGGGGCACGCGGGGCAGCCCTTTGACTCCAGAATGTAGCGTAGACCCGGCTGTCTCGGCACTTTGTAACTCAAGACGAGCGAAGCAGAAGCTCCAGCCCTAATTCCCCTGCCCGTGTTTGCTTTAGTGCCTGTTACTATATCCTAGAGCAAATATATTGAAAGCTGCACCCACTCCATCGTCTATTTTCTATAAAGCTCTTTGCAAGCGATTTCCGAGTATCCCCGTGGCTGAGGCGAAGTTATTGCGGTCGCTTTGCCAGAGCAAGGGAGCTGCGGGCTCCTCTGTTGCCATCGGTGCTCGGGAACTTCTCTTCCTGAGCGGGTTTGGTGGCCAGGGATGCAGAGGGGTTTCGCGTGGCTCGTGCACGGATCTCAGGCTCTGCCAGTCCTGATCCTTCCCCGGCAGCAGTGCGGGGGCTCAGGAAAATGATCCAGGTAACAGTTTTCCACAGCAATTTTTCTCTCCCGGGTGTGTTTGGTGCCTGATTCATGAGGAGCCAGAGTGCCGAGCCGCTCCGGCTGCGGGGCTGCAGCGCTTCCCCAAAGGAAGCCGCAGCTTTTGCAGCGTGGCATCTTAAAATGCGGAGTTTGGGGTGAATTTGGCGTTGCATGTCTGTGTTTGCCTTTGTCCATAGCGGGAGGCGGATGCCTGCACGGGGGCAGCGTGAGGAGCGCGGCTGCCTCCAGCCCTGCCGGCGCCAGGGTTTGCCGGCTGCTCGGGGCTGCTCAGGAGCAGCTGGTGCCCGCTGAGCTGGGTTTGGAAGTGAGAGTGTTCTGGGAGTCGCGTTCCCTGAGCCTGGGTGCCAGGTGGAAAGCACGGTTATTTCCATCCCAGGCAGGAGGGAGCCTTTGTGGGTTTCCCCTTCGAACTCCCTCCTCCTGAAATCCCAGTATCGGGGTGCGTCAGCTGGGAAAGGAGAGCGGGAGCAGAGCCTGGAGCTGGGCTGTGTTGGGATACAGCACTGGGAGTCAAAATTATTGACCTGGATGCTCTGAGCTGGTCCAAGTGAGCAGGGAGCCGGTTCCCCACTCTGTCCTGGCTCCCGGGGAATCCTGAGATCCCCGTGGCTCAGCTCGTTGCAAAACTTGTTGCATTTTGAAGACCTTTTTCTGAGGTTTTCCCCCCATCGTAGGAGCCTGGGGACTCTGGTGCCACCTTGTCAGCCCATGCACTGAGTTACAAGGGGACAAATGAGCCTGTCCGTGCCTCCATCCGCTTCCCCACCTGCTCCCTCCCTTTCCCAGCCCAGTGCAGCCAAACCACAGCCCCTGAGCAAAAGAAGGGGCAGCGGGGTGGATTTGCACACCTGGCAGAGCACACCCCAGCAGTGGCTCCAGGCTGCAGCATCCTGGCGAGAGTCACGATGGAGCAGGAGGGCTCTGCGGGCAGACCGGGGTTGCTGGAGCAGGGAGAAGCCCGGAGGGTGAGGGAGAAGCCCGGAGGGTGAGGGAGAAGCCCGGAGGGCTCTGCGGGCAGACCGGGGCTGCTGGAGCAGGGAGCAGAGCAGCGGTCTGGCAGCAGGCACCAGAGCCTGGTGATAGATAACGGGAAGGAAATCGCCTCCAGGCCAAGGGAGAATTGGCCAAACACTCCCTGCCCCCAAAGCCCTTTCTCTGAAGGGGTGGCTGGTGTGGGCAGCTGGTTGCTCCAGCTTTTCCTGGGAGGTGGTGGCTCTCGGTGCCCAGGGACGAGGGCACTTCTTTTGGTGACAAAATTCGGGAGCGTCCTGGCCCTGCAGACTGGGTGCAGTGAGACCCCTCCAGGGGTGCCAAGCCCCCTCAGACACCGTGCAGGGAGGGGATGGGGGTGGATGAGCAGCTGTGGAAGCATAATTCCTGTGGCTTGTTAGCATCAGTGTTATCCTGTGCAGCACATACCCCACACAGGACGAAGGAGCAGGGTTAGGGAACTTCTGGGTTTGGGCATTGTCACTGAGCTGAGACTCCAGCTGTGCTTTTTGGGCTCCCAAAGGTGGCCCTGTGTTTGGAGAACCCCAGCTGCATGCAGTCCCTTTCCCTGAAGCAATGTGGACCTCCCAGGGTCGTGGCAGGGAGCTGCTGCCCGAGCTGAAAGTTACCCCAGCAGCTCCTGGAGCTGAAGAAAATACAGGATAGAAACAGCATCCGTGATATGAACCAAGCAAAGGATGCTCAGAGCCCCCTGCAGTGGCTCATCACCGAAACAGAGGGGGGGAAAAAGCCAAAAAAGTCTATTTATACGCCCTGCATATGAAATTCAGCCAGTGCTTTGCAACCAGCACAGGCTTTCAGATCTGCTTTCCCTTCCTTATTTTCCAAAGCTCAGATGTTCCCTGGGCCGAGGCAGCTGGCAGGCAGGAAGGTTTGGCCAGGGAGCTGGATGTGGGTGCAGCAGGAGCTGGGATGGGCAGCCCTGCCTGCACCCAGCCCCCAGGACACATCCTGGGGACATCCAGGTGCTCTTGTCACCAGACCAGGTATCCCTGTCCCCTGAGCACAGGGCTGTGATGCTCCTGCACAGGGCAGGGAAGGAAATCAGCCACCAGCTGCCTCATCCTTACAGAAACACCCAGAATTAATGATAATTAATTAATGATAATTAATTCTCCCCAAGCACCTTCACCCCTGAGAACCTTCACACCAGGCTCCTTCATCCTCACGTTCCTTCTTTCATTATCACAAATTAACCCAAACCTTCAGAGGGAGGAAAAACACTCTCTGCTTTTCATTGATTCCTTTAGGAAAGCAAGACAGGGACATTACCTTCCTACCTTGGGGAAACTGAGGCACAAACAAAGCAGGGTCGAGTTCCTGATAGTAGGGAAGGGTTTCCACAGGAGGAAAATCCCACAGAAATGGATTTTGGTCCTCAGCAGGGTTCACTTGAAACTCTGGGCAGCTTGGGGACCTCCACACCCAGGACAGTGCTCTCTTTGTCCTCTGGTTCAGAGATGGCTCCTGTGCCCTGCCAAAGAAACTGGGATTGTTATAAGGATTTCTCCTGTGTGCCTATGGATGTTTCTAATTAGCCAGGCTGGGATATTTCTGGGGGATGGGGGTTCCTTGCTGAGCACTGACCTGTCCCCAGCAGCAAGGAGGGGGCTGGAGGTGACACCACACCAGAGATCAGGGGACTTTTGCTGGGGGACAGGGGCTGGGGCCACTCAGCTTGGCCAGGGGGCTCAGGGGGCAGGTCAAAGCCCCTGGAATGAGCAGAGCTGTGTGTTTTCCCCAAGCCTGGCTCCGGGCAGCCCCTCAGGGAGCTGGCACAGCACCGCCCAGGCAGATGGGGAAGGACGTGTTTCCACTAATCTGCCCCAATCTGGATTATTTTTCCAAATAAACCTCTGTTCCCAGCTGTTTTAAGCAAGTTTTTGGCACGTTGGAGACAGGTGGGATTCCGGGGATGAGGGAGAAGCTGGCAGGGCTGGAGGTGATGGAGGGGATAATGTCTGCTGGGTGTGCCTGTGCTCACGGAGAGGGGGACCCAACATCTCTGAGGTGGTTTTGGCAGCACATCACCCAAATCCTGAGGATGGGATCATCCCATGGGGCCTCAGGTCTTCGCTGAAGTTTCCTCCTATCAAAAGCCAGTGGAAAATAACTTAGGTTGAGGGCCTGGTGTCCCTCACCCCGTCTCCCATCCAAAGCAGAGCTGGGATCTCCTGCAGCTCCCATCAGGATAAAACAGCCGAGGAAATGCCTCTGGTGCTGGCTGTCCAGGATGATCCCCATCAGCCAGGTCTGGGGGGTTTGGGGATCTCTCAGGGAGCTGGGATCAGCCCAGGGCAGAGCCCTGATCCTGCATAAGGACACACGGGCACAGACAGTCCTGCAGAGCTGCTCCACCCTCCCAGCACGTTCCCCAACTTGACATTTACAAAACCCTATTTTTAGATTAGAGATGGTGAAGATAATTGTTCAGGCTCCTCAGCCTCAGAGATGCTGCTCTGCCCGGGCAGGATGGGGCCCTGAGCCCATTTCTGCCTTCCCCCGTGCCTCAGTTTCCCTTTTGGGAATCAGTGCAGTCGAGGGTCTCCCCTTGACTCCAGGGGCAGGGTTTTGGGCGCTGTTGGTGGGTGCCACTCCCACCCCAGGCCCTCAGAGGGGATTTTGGGTGCTCCGATGTGCTCCATACACCCGGTCCTCAGCAGCTTTGCCCAGACTGCGAGAGCAGGAAGCATCCAGCCCCCATCCCTTCCGTGTGCCCGGCCACCAACACCAGCCCGCGGGGCACCATCCGCGTCCTGCCAGAGCCAGGAGCTGCCGAGCAGGCTGCAAGCAGGAGGGGCTGGCTCCGGGGAGCTCAGGAGCCTGCCGAGAGCCGAGCCCAGGGGACAGCCCACGCGGGCTGGGCACACTGGTAATTAATTTAGTTACTAAATTAACATTTAAATTGACAAGACCCGAATGCGAAGCCAGGCGCTGCTGCCCTGCCAGGACTCATCGGATTCCAGCGACCCCGGCTGCTCCCAGCCGGATGTCCCCGGGTTCTGGTGCAGCCTCAGGAGATGCTCTGGTCTCCCACACCCCTCCCACCAGCCCAGTCGTGCTGCTCCTGGAAGAAACCTCTGTGTTCAGCAGGGCCAAGGAGAGCAGATGCCCGTCCTGGGGTCCCCCCTCCCTGCTGAAGTGCACCCCAACCCTGAACTGCCAGGGGACCTGCCTGCCCTGGGCTGTGCCCCACACTGAGGGGGACACGCTGGTCCCCCGGGGCTCCAGCCCTCTGCACGGACTGGTGGTGACATCCAGTGCTGGATCCTGCAACTACAGCTCTGAAGTAAAACCTTAGAAAGCTAAAGCCAAGCTGGAGAGACCTTCGAGCCTCTCCCAGAGCCTAAAGGGGCTCCAGGAGAGCTGGAGAGGCACGTGCAACAAGGGCTGGAGGGACAGGACACAGGGAATGATTCCCCACTGCCAGAGGGCAGGGATGGATGGGATATTGGGAAGGAATTGTTCCCTGTGAGGGTGGGCAGGCCCCGGCACAGGTTACCCAGAGAAGCTGTGGCTGCCCCTGGATGTGCCCAAGAGCAGGTTGGACAGGGCTTGGAGGAATTTGGGATAGTGGAAGGTGTCCCTGCCATGGCAGGGGGTGCACTTTAAGGTCCCTTCCCACCCAAGCCATTCCAGGATTCAATGGTGAGATGAGAAGCCCATAAGATGCCCAGGAGCAGGTGGCTCCTGAGAGGGACAGTCCTTCTCCAGTGCCAGCTTCCCTGGAGAGACATTTTATACAGAGCCAAAATCACTTTAGGGCCAGTCCTGCTCTCCCCTGCAGTGCCCACCTGCAGCAGTGGCTGCTCCTCTCCCCATCCCCTTTTCCAGCTCCCTCCCAAGCTGCTGCTGCTCCTGAAGCAGCTTCATCCCCACTCCTCCAGTTCCCAGCCCCCCCATCAGCCCCAGGGACACCCTCCAGACAATGAGGGGAGATCTCAGCGCTGCCAAAAGGAGGAGGCTCTGAACAGCTCCTCGTTCCCAGGCCTTATCCAGTGGTGCATGGATATTTCTCCAAGCCCAGCTCAGTTTTTGGGGCAAAAGCATTCAGCTAAAGAAGACAGAAGAAGCACGGATTGAGGATTAAGACTACGAAGGGAATATTTTATTACTTATAACACTTCATTCAGCTAAATCCACATAGCAGTACACAGAAACTCTTCAGAAAAGTGCAAATTCTCACTCAGTATTTGTAATATGCCCTAGCTTTACAGAACAGACATCAGGTAAACAGCACAGATCCAGAACACTCCCCAAGATTCCAGGCAAGGAGAATGATGCAACTTGGGATACTTCAATCACCTTGGACAAAGCCACTCTTGAGCAGAGGGAAGAGAGCTGGACTGTAACCACCCAGCTGCCACCATGCAAGGAGCCCCCTCTTAGTTGGGGAGGGGACAAAAAGGGGGAGGGAAGACAAAACGACGTGGTAACAGTATCAGTTTTAGAACTGGAGACCATCCAGGTGCTTCCTAAAGCAGCACACACATCCCAGCCTGCCCAAGTGACAGAAACCATCGATCCTCTCCTGGCTCCCACCGTTGTGTCCCACAGACACTTCTGTAAGGAAAGGGGACCTGGAATCCCCAATAACCTCAGGAGCCTGGCAGAGGGCACACACAGAGCTCCCTGAGCACGGCTGAACCAGGGAGTAACACCAGGATGTCAGCATGCAGGTAACTGAGCTTGGGAGCAGGTGAGGCAGGTAAGGGAGCTCCAGGCAGCAATGGGCAACGCCCCTGGACAGCTGAAACCCCACGGGGGGGTCTGCCCTCTTCATTTACACAGCAGCAGTGTGCAGCTCCTCCTCTGCCACGCCAAGGTTTACAGTTCCCTCACACACCTCAGAGGGGCGGGAGGAGAGACATGGACGGCACTCGGAACTATTTAATCCACACCCTGGCTGCTCTATCGGCACAGAGTAAGAAACCCAGCTACAAGCTGTGCCTCACAGACATTCAGCTGTGCCTGGCAAAGCCCTGAACGTGGAAAGCTCCTGTCCCAGGCCCACAGAAACCACTTCACCACAGAGATTAAACCTGTGGATTTTATCAAACACCAAACCCAACGCACTGGCTGCATGACTGCAGTTTTAGCCACTGTCCAACCTCTGAAAAGGAGTGTTCAACCTGGAAGCACCTCAGAACCAACACCCACGGCGTCCTTTGATCTGTGATCTGCTTCCTACTCAAGTTAGAAAAGCCTTTGTTCTTATCTGAGAAGTGGAAAGGACAGCTGACAGCTCAAGGGAGGTTGTGCACAAACCAAGTAAACTCTAACACGATGTGTAACAAAGTTACGAGGCAAGGAAACGCGAATTCCAGTCCTTCACAGTAACAGAAGTAAGGGATGCAAGGCCAGAGGGAGGAGATAAAGGAGTTCCACAAATGGAACAGTATAAATATATCAAACAGTTCCAATACAGTAGGAAAACAACAGTAGCAGCAGTTTCAAAACAGCAAATAGTTATTATACCCTGAAAGTACATTCAACACGCTGTGTCTGCTGCTGTCATCCCAAAAGCATCACTACAGCTACAGCTCACTGCCAAACCTATCCATGGGGAAAATTCCAGATCCATAACACCCCACAGCTGGGTTTTCTCCTTTATTTAAAGATACTTAGACTGTGAACAGTTACCAGCTCCTAGCGATGCCTATTGGAAAACATTTCCTGTTTCTAGCACTTGCCTACTGACACAAAGCAGATCTCTGGGAAGCTGCAGATTCCTGCTCTTTGTAGGAGCACAACCATCACTCACAAGATGCCACTGCTACAATAACACACAGCTGGGGTATCAGCACACACACCATGCTTTTTACAGTGTTTGTTCAAAATTAACTCCCAAGTCACTTGTTCTCCTCTCTGCTACTTGGAGAACAAAATCCTCAGTGCCTTGGGGTTTAATCTGCTGCCAGTGGAAGCAATGGCATGAGCTCCTTCAACTTCAGTGCAGTGGGGATCCAGATCTGCACCGTTTTTGGGAAAGCTGAAGGCAATGCAGCAGTCAGAAGTGCCCTCCCAGCCCTACCCAGCACAGAGAGCAACAAAAGCAGCCTCTGAGTTTAACTGTGTTTACCTGTTTTCCCCAGCATGTCAGTCAAATGTACAATCAAGGTAAAAGAACCCAAGCTTTTGGCATTAGATACATTTCACTCAATGGCAGAACATTTGAAGATACTTTCTCTTAAAAATAAAAAAATAAATAAATAGCAGTGACAGGTCAGAATTTGTGCAACACAGACCTTCTCTAGTACATGTACATTCATAGACACTGAAATACTTCTCCATGGATATAGTGCAAAGCTGCTGGCAGCAGGAAACACCCAAACCTCAGGGCTCTCTGAAGCCATGGAGAGGCCACGCACACAAACCTACCCTGTGCCATCCTACGGCATCCAGCTGCCATCAGAGGGAGGAGGAATTTGGAGAGGCAACAACAATAGTGGCAAAACAACAGCTTGAACTCCAGAGCACCTCGGGTTCTCCTCCCATCATCTCCAACACAAATAAAACCCAGCACAGAATTGCTGCTACTTCTCTTTACTTCCTGTCAATGACAGCAGAGAGCTGTCCAGAACCAGCTCTCCTGTGCCAAAACACAACCCTTATTGCCCAAAATCCAACATAACCACAAGGAGAACTTGGGTACTGGTTTGTTTGGGAATTTTTTGGGAAAATGTGATTAGCAGTCTCACTTGCTATTTGAGCAAAGGGAGAAACAAACGAGAGAAGCTGTTAAAAATTTGCCCTCAAAGATAAAGAATAGTATTTGCAAAGTGCTGTTCTAACAGAAAATACAGGACATGACAAAAAAAAAAATCACAATTTAGTAACTGTCAGTCACTCATCTCCACTTTCTTCCTGGTTTTTTTTCTAATACACAGACAATATAAATTCAGGCCAGCAAAAACCAAGAAGTCACTGACTGGCATTTTCATTCAAAGTAATGAACAGAGAAAACCAAGAAAGTTCAAGACCCTTCAGAGATGTGAGACAATAAGTAGCTACAGAGCCTATGGTAATCAGAAAGGGCAACTTTACCAAGGAATGACCAAGTTCCTGCTCCTTTTGAAGCCTTGGAAAGGCACCAGGCAATTCCAACTCCAAGCTGCAGCCCTTGCCACTATTGTTTCACTGCCAATTATTTTAAGACACACACAGGAAAGCTACAACGCACCAAGAACACCTTCACCACCAGCAGAATTCTTAAGCAGCTGAAAAATGCCAACAATTTGCCTAAACAAGAAAATGCTGAGCTCTGCTTCGATGCTTTTGGAAGTGCAGACCTGTAGTGAAGGTCTCAGAGAGCTGCAGGGAAGAAGCAGCCTTTGTTGCCAGTTTGGAGTGATCACTCCTTTCAAACTTTAGAACCTTTTCACACACACAAAAGAAGTGTTTTAGGTACCTGAACTGAGTTTAAGACAAGGTGTAGGAGCTAAGCTCAGCTGCCTCAAAGGTACTAGGGCAGTTCATTTGCATTGGTGTGGGTTAATTAAACTTTTGGTCAAAAGGACTGAGAACTGTAACAATAAATTCCACCCTTTCCTCTGACCTCCTCTCCTCATCCCAATTCGGTGAAAAGCCTGACAAAAGAATGCTTCTTCTTTACAGAACGAGAATGCAGCTGTTTAAAACACACACACACACACAAAGATGAGACTGGTTCTGCTCCTGGGTCCTTTGTTCCACGGGGTGACTCCTGTGAGCACCGGGGCTCTACGCAGAGCGCCAGGTCAGCCCGTTCTTGGCAGGCTCCAGGAAATTCTCAATCAAAGCCTCAATCAGCTTCTGGAGCTCTTCTTCCAGCACACTTCTGTCACTGCAGGAAAGAACAGGGCCAGGTCAGAGGTTTGGGAAACCCCCAAGCATTCATAAATAAACAGCGAGACCTGACAGGGATGGACTTGCTCTGTTGTGTTTCCTACCCCTCCAAGTGTAGAGACTCCAAGCTGCCTGCTTTAACCAGCTGCTTTCCAGCAGGGATTACCACAGACTCATAGAATGCTTTGGGTTGGAAGGGACTTTTAAAGATGGTGCCCAGAGCCCTCTAGTGGCCTTTTTCCTTCTTTAATTAATTTCAATTAATACCACAATAATCAGGTGGTGAGGCCCTGGCACAGGCTGCCCAGAGCAGCTGTGGCTGCCCCAGCCCTGGGAGCGTCCAAGGCCAGGTTGAAGCAACCTGGGATAGTGAAAGGATGGAGTGAGATGGTCTTTAGGGTCCCTTCCAACCCCAACCATTCCATGATTCCATAATAGAAGACGTTTCTGGGGTGTAAACACACCCTAGATTTCCCTCCCCTCACCACTTTTAAACTGGAAGAAGCTCAATCCAGGTGAACAACCTCTAGCTCCTCTCCAGCAGCTGCAGATTCCCAAAGGCAACAGGAATCCACCTGGCTGCAAACACTGACCAGCAGCAGCACAACCTCAGAAGAGAAAGAAAACCCTGGACGTGGCACTCAGCGACCTGGTCTGGTTGACAGGGTGAGGGCTGGTCACAGGTTGGACTCTGATCCCAGAGAGCTTTTCCAGCCTAAGCAACTCTGTGATTTTGTCCCTTCAGTTCCAAGCCAGTGGGGAGCTGGGTTAGCTAAGGAAGCCTACTGCAGCAGGTGCTGAGAGGTGCCTCCCTCCTCCCTGACCTCCCTGCTGCCAGCAGGGCTGGGGGCACTGACCTGTGCCCGGGCAGCGCGCACATCTCGGCGTAGTACTTGATCTTGGGCTCGGTGCCGCTCGTGCGCAGCGTGGCCACGCAGCCGTTCTGGAAGGTGAACGTGATCATCTGGCTGCTCCTGCTCACTGGCAGCACCTGCAAAACAGCAGCAGCCCCTTACTGCCCCTGGAGGCTGAGGAGCTGCAGGGGCATCAGCTCAAGCGGTCAACGAAGCTCACTGGTTGTCGTACCAGAATAACCACCGCGTTTCCCACTCGGGCAGTGTCTCCCCAGTAAAGGATGCTGAGCACTCTGATGGAATATTCTGCCCCCTCAGCTGACATGACACACCCACCTCTTCGCTGGTGCATTTCCCTTTCCCTTTCTGCAGGCCCCCCTCTGCAAGAACCCCGTAACTCACCGACTTCTTGTTCAGCTGGCTGCTGTCATAGCCAGTGGTGACGTCTCGGACGTGTAAGATGCTGTAAACCCCGCAGCATTTGGGGTAACACTGAGGGCCATCAAAATTCCGGAGCCTCTCAAATATGCTTTTGATAGTGGGAGGATCGTAGCACAGGAAATAGGAAGTCTTGGATATGTGATGGCCATACCTACAGGCAGATGAGTGTTTTCAGTTGTAAGATTCAGGAGGTTTTAGCACACCCGGAAGATCTCAGTGCCAGGCTTACTTCTGACACAGGCATGATCCTCGTTTTCTTGCTGGGATTGTGTCTGCAGCCATTCCTTCCACCTCTGCTCTCTTACAGATCCCTTCTGGCAGTGGGAAGTCTCCTGTCCCAAATCCCTCTCCAGCCCTCCTGGAGCCCCCCTGTGGTACCTGCACCGGTGATGGGCCGTAACCAACATCAAAACTCCCCACAACGATTTACAATGAAAAAACATCTGAGGGACACAACCACTCATTTATATATAGTTATATTTAAATAAATATTCCTTGGATTATTCCCAACTCTAAAGCAGCAGAATAGAACAGTCTAATAAAAAACACCACTCACGTTTCATAAATGTCAACGAGTTTCTGTGCCAGGGTCAGGCTCTGGCCCTGCAGGTAAGTTGCCATCTCAGCAATGACCACTGCTGCACTCACTCCATCCTTGTCCAGCACTGAAGTGCCACACATGAAGCCTAGGAAGGGAAAAGGGATTGTGGAAAAATAACCTGCCAGATTATTACACCGATTTACTTGACTGAAGTTTTAACCTTTGATCCTGGAGAAGAAAATTGGCCAGTACGTGGAAGCTGCTGCATTGCTGCACATGCAGGAGAAATCTAATTAACTTGGGGCTTACAGGGCTGGAAAGACAAGCACGACACCAGGATCAGCAAGTCAGAGACAATTTATTATGGGAGTTGGGCAAGTCAATTTGATGAGAGCAACATATCAACGCTATTAACTGCTGGGATAAAAATAAAGTACCTTCTGTGTGTTTTAATTCATAACTAAGACCAGTCCTTCCTATTTACATTCCCCCCTCAGTTCTCAACAGTTTAAAGGAATATTTGCACTCATACCAATAGACTCCTCAAATGCAAAGAGAACTTCTTTTCCATTGTCTAGGAGATTTTTCACTCTGCTTCCAATCCATTTAAAGCCAGGGAGTGTTTCCTAAAACAGGAAAAAAATAAAAGAAAGAAAGCTTAAAATACACATTTTCATTTTAGTTTCACTTCAAAGAAAAAAGTATAGCCACTGTTCACTTCAGATTAAAAAAAAAAAAAAAAAAAGAAAGAAAACCAACCCAAGAAAACGTAAGGGTGTATTCTGAATTTTAGGGTCAATGGGAAAGACTGCTGCAAAGTCAAAACACTAAAGTTTAAGGATGGTTTTCTGGGTTTTTTTGGAAGTGATTTCCCTAAATTTAAATCTAATTAATTGACAAGCAGAAGAGGGACAGTAAAGAAGCATCAGACAAGTCATATCTTCAGTTTGGATGATGAATCCAAGGCAAAGAGCCACTGGGTAGCATTTTCCTAGTGGATACTCAACTAGGACACGGAATAAGTGTGTCAGGGACTGTGGTGCTCTGAGATCACATCAGATCATCCGTGCTGCTGATCAGATGAGACAAAGTTACTCAGGAGGAAAAGCTACAGAAATATAAAAGCAACACTTTGAGGCACTGGGAGGGGCGAACACTGCTCTGGGGTTTTTTTTACATAAATCATGCAAAAAGCAGTCAAAAGCTTAGGAACAGTTTTTCTTCGAGAGAAGGAAGTTACAAATAAAAAGGAAGGCGAGCTTTTAGAGGAGGCCAAGAGGTTCTGTAAATCCCTAGCTTCTCTTTTTCTTTCAGTCCAGTATGTCCTTTTCCAACTGAAAAAAAACAAACCAGTATTTAGAGAGAGAACCAAATCTACTACAAGGAACTGATTAGGCTTATCTGGCCAGTCACTCAAAACGATTTTCAGAGTTGCTTTCAATTTTAATTTCCTCATTGTTTGGCATAATATTTATTCCTACTGCACACAGATTTAATTCAGACATGGATAAACAAGGCCTGGCCCTTCGTATGTTTGTGCTGTCATTTCAGGTACTTGCCTCTCTTCTGGCTAACATCGAGCAGAAATCAGATTAAATTTGGATGGAGGAACTAAAATAACTGTCAGTCTGCAGGAGACACCCCCAGTTTCTTCTTGATCAGGTTCTTCACAAAGCTGCATTAAAGACCTGAACACAAGAGCTCCTCTGCCTGTCCCAGCCTGAAGGAAACCCGAACTGAAAACCCGCTGGCACCGGGCACCTGCAAGTGTGCACATTGTGTACCTCCAAGAGCTCATTACAAACCCATCAACACCTGGGGTGAACACGGCAGGCTGCACAAAGCACACAGAAGAACTTATCTCCAGGGAGATAACAGCAATACCTCAGCCGTGGTTATCTGGAATTCAGGTGGTAATTTGTGTCCCTGCTACTGAGCCTTGCCCAAGCTGATCTCAGTCTGAGAGCAGTGATTGAAATCTGGCTCGTCTGGGTGAAAGAACATGCTCTGGGAGCTGGAATCCATCGAAACTCCCAGCTGAAAGCCTGGAAGTCCCCACTCTGCTCCTCATTCCATGAGATCACCTGCGGAGGGGGCCAGATGGAGATGACAACACATAACCCACACTCACCTCAAAGTGAAATCCCTCTTTAAGTGCAATTGCCCTCAAAATCTTGGAGGAGACCGTGGTTGCCAACATGTAAACATTCCTCACGTCGGCATCTTGGGAGCGGTTCTCCTTCCAGCGGGAAAACATCCACCAGCCGAACAAGGCTGCCAGCTCATTGCCCGTGAACACCTTCCAGCAGCCACTGTGGGAGAGAGGCGGTGTGAGGGCAGGGCTCTCCCGGGGAGAGGAGCTCCACAGCCCCCGAACACCGGGAGAGGAGAGGGGATGTGAGGGCAGGGCTCCCCCGGAGAGAAGANAGGGCTCTCCCGGGGAGAGGAGTCCTGCAGTCACACCGGGAGAGGCGAGCGGGCCGTGAGGGCAGGGCTCTCCCGGGGAGAGGAGTCCTGCAGTCACACCGGGAGAGGCGAGCGGGCCGTGAGGGCAGGGCTCTCCCGGGGAGAGGAGTCCTGCAGTCACACCGGGAGAGGCGAGCGGGCCGTGAGGGCAGGGCTCTCCCGGGGAGAGGAGTCCTGCAGTCACACCGGGAGAGGCGAGCGGGCCGTGAGGGAAGGGCTGTCCCGGGGAGAGGGGCTCCACAGTCACCGAACACCGGGAGAGGCGGCGTGAGGGCTCTCCCAGCTTCCCCAGGAGCCCTGCTCGGGGAGAGGATTCCTGCGGTCACTCAACACCGGGATGTGAGCACAGTACTGACAAGCTGCTCTAGACAAAGCCACCGCACTGACAGGACTCCACACTTATGACACCTCGAGGATTTACAAGGCCAGAGCGTTCTGCCAGCAGGGAAAAACACGGCCAGGGTCTCCTCCCCGGCTGCTCTGGCACAGCTCAGGCCTTTGATTACCCAGCAGCGGGAGAGCAGCCTAGAACTGATCCATACAGAGCGGTCTATGCAATCTGCACACTGCAGTCAGGAAGGGACTGCACAACTTTTACTTACACAACCATCAGAACTGGGGCCTGTTGGTGGGAGAAAAATAATTTCTATTCAATATGAACAAGCAGGGGGAAACTGAGGATTAAAATTAAAAATATAAAACAAACAAACAAAAAAAAAAAAAAAAAAAAAAAAAAAAAAAAAAAAAAAAAAACACTCCACCAAAAAAGCCCATGACAATTGCCCAGGAAGGTTTGCCTGACACAAATGGAAACACGGTAAACAACAAGATTTTACTGTCTTTAAAACCACTCAGTTTTCAGCTGAGCTTTATTTGGCCATTGACTATTACACCAGTAAGTATTTAATCTACTCTTTGCTGAGTGAATTGATTTAAAATGCATTTGGAGCTATACCAAAAGATAAAACTAGGAGGAGAAATATCCAAATAGCTAAGGAAAAGAATGGATTGTAGGCCTGTGCCTGGCAACCATCTGGGGACATTCTGTGACTCTCACCACCTTTTCTGGAGAAAGACACACAAAAAAAGGATCCCATCACTTACTTTTCCTGCTGTTCTGCCACTGCCAGTCGATCTGCATCTGGATCAGTGGCCACTACTACTTTTGCATCTTCTTTCTCTGCGAGCCTCAGTGACAGCTCCTGGTGGGAGAAGAAAGGTGGCAAAAAAACCCAAAGCAAAACAAAAGAGCCATTAAACCCACAGCCCTCCTACTTGCATCTAACACAGTGAAAGAAAAATCCCCCACTGACTGCCCACTGTATTAATAGAGCTGAAAGCAGGCTCTCCCTGTTCTCTCCCTCAGTTTATTTTTCCCCTCAGAAATCTGATGAAGTAGAAACAGAAGTACCAGCACAGATTCTCCTTCTTCGGGATTTGGGCATTTGACGGTAGAGAAGTCTGGGTCTGGATCTTTTTGCTCCGGCACTGGAATGGGGGGCTGAAATCCGAAGGCTTTGAAAGCCAACTGCACGTAGTCGTGTCCAACTCCGTGGAAAGAGGTATGGACAAACTTCAAACTGGTCTGCACGTTGAGCTCCCTGAGGAGAAAACAGAGCTGCAGTGAGATTTCAGCTGTTCAACAAGACCCTTGTCCTGAGGGGAAGCAAAATACACCGCAACTTCTCTGTGTACTGCTCTGCTGATTTCTGCAGTAATTCCAAGGGAATGAGCAAAAGTGCTTATTTTGCACTAGAAATTGCTGGCAAAGCTTCTTCTCCTCAAAAATGCAATATTTACCTTCTGCTGAAACAGATCAAAGTCTCCCAAGAATGAACTGTTGATTTCTACATCAAACTCGAGCTCTTCCACCACCTTAAAAGCGTTATTCTGGCTCTGCTTCACATCATCCACTCTCCTCCTTTTATTCCTGTCTTCTGCCCCACCTAACCCTCAGACTGAATCTTCTCACCTCTATTTTATGCATGTGCACCTTGCTTTTACTCTGAATTTCTACATTTCATTCAGAACTCTTGGAGCATGTTCACTTGCATTAGATGGTTTCCACTGGGGTGCTTCACTGTAGCTTAATTCCCAAAGGCAGCTGCTTTGTTCTCAACCAAATGGTTTAACCCTAAGGATGGTGACCCTTGAATTTAATGACACCTCAGAGAACACTGTGAGGTCTGTCTGCAGTCAGTTTTCCCCCATGCAACCCACAGCTTACTTAAAAACACAACTTGGGTACCTTTTGCTTTACACAGTACCTATGATAGCAGATCTTTGTCAGATCCTCCATGTAGCTGTCACAAATTTTCTTCAGAGGGTCCTGTCTGAGGGGACTGGTGTCTACCAGATTTTCATTCCAAGAGCCATTCCATGGTTCAACGCACTCTTCTATACATTTTATAATTTCCTTATCATGAGGAGAGGTGATCTGGGCTCCGTTTTCCCAATAAACCTGGTGTAAGTTCAAGGAAAACAAGATACAGTTTATTTACAAAGATTATTAAGCTGATAAATTCTTTTTTGTCTACAGGATTCCACCTACTTTCTGCTCAAGTCAGCATCTGGCTGGCTCAATTCTCAAGACACTTGGAATCATTCAACATGAACTTCTTGAGTTCATGACTGCAGTTGTGATAAGTGGAGCTTACACAGCAACACAAGCTGTTTTCACAAAAGCTGGTATTTAACTATTACAGCTGAAATATCAGGGTGTGAGAGACCAAAACCAGGCACTTCTATCTGGGAGTGCTGCGCAAACTGTAACAGCAGAAAAATATCACCTTCTCCAAGGCTGGCATTCCTTCTGGAAAAGGAGCACGACTTGTTTTTGAACCCAGGGCAAAACAGATAAGCAGTGTGCCAAGGTCCCTGTTTTTCTACAGCTGAACAACTGTAATCTCTCAGCTGGATACACTCTCTAGAGTGGAAACACCATATCTAACCCTCCACCATTAAAAAAGTCTTTGTTCAAGAATTACTTAGAGGCCAGTTTTCCCACAGTCTGTTGCCAATAGCTTGGCTGAGCTCACAGGGCAGACTCTTCTGCTCAGATAATCTGCCTCTGTTTTCTCCTCAGTGTCCTCTGGGTTTGTCACCTTNAAAAAAAAAAAAAACCTTCAGAAGCCGCTGAAATTCACATGGGAAAAATGAAACAGCTCTTGGGAAACACTAGGAAACCAACCAGTGTCCTGACAAAAGCCAACTGCTGTGTATCAGAAGACAAACAAAATTGCTTCTTGACAAACAAAGCACCCAGAAGACTCACGTGGCTTCTTTTCCTTACTCATTGCTCCAGCTAAGCAGAAGCCAAGGCTGGTCAAGAAACTTTACAACGTGCTCCAGACAAGAGCAGTTCAATCACCCCCAAGAGCTCTCTCTGTGCACAGCAGGACTGGCTTTTCTCACATTGCCATCACTCACTGCCACAGGGTCTCCAGGATGTCAGCTGAAGTTGAGAGTTAAGTTTGGGTTCGTACAAAGCCAAGGAAGGAAATACTCAGTTAAAACACTGGATTTGCTATTGTGGGTGGTTCTGTTGTCCCAAGCTTTCAAAGTGAAGTCACCCATTCCTCTTCAATGCCCAGAAAACCAGGGCACAACACACTGCTACTGAGTTTTATTAATCCACTCTTAAATAATCCCCACCTTCAGCACAGTCCCCTACTGTGTGCACTAATTCACCTCAGTTCTGGCTTAGTTTTAAACTGATTTTTACAAATTGCTGGAGCATTTCTTCAGTTGATGTTTAGACTCCATGGAACATCACAAACGGTGTGGTCTTGTGTTCTCATCACAGCAGTGAGTGTCAGGTTACTGAAGCATGAATTACTTTAAATAACTTATCCTTCTAATGGACACACACAAAAAGAGCTTCTTCACCATGAGTGTGGTGAGGCACAGGGTGCCCAGAGAAGCTGTGGCTGCCTCATCCCTGGAAGTGTCCAAGGCCGGGTTGGACAAAGCTCGGAGCCACCAGGGATAGCGAAGGCATCCCTGGCAGGAGGTCAGAGTAGATGAGCTTTGAGGTCTTCTCCAGCCCAAATGACTCAGTGGTTCCACGACAGGCCAAGTGCAGGCAGGCAGTGCTGGAAGGCTGTGCCAGGCTGGCCGTGCCCTTACCTTGTAGCCGTTGTCCTCCTTGCGGTTGTGGGAGGCCGTGATCATCACGCCGGCCACGGCCCCGAGCTGCTGCACGGCGTAGGGCTGAAAGGAACGCACAGACAGCCTTAGCACGGGCTCTGACACCAACAGCACCGGGACAGCTCTGCAACAGGAGCCCGCAGAGGGGGCTTTTAACCCCACACCGGCGCATCTGAGAACCACATGCACGAACGCTCCGCGCTGTCTCCCGCGGCCAGCAGTAGGAAGCTGGTTCTAATCCTTCTCCACAAAAACATGCCTTTGTCAGTTACAGAAATGCAATCATTAACTGGCCAGCTAAGGAAAGTCTCAGATTACAGGAGCGCTTAGAAACAGGCTGAAACAGAACAAAGGAATTCGCAAAAAGGCTTGCTGAAAAACAAAGTACAGGTAACTCCAGGCATTCCAGTCCTCCCCTCAAACCACAGAATACACAGCAGGCTAGAAGAGCTTAGGGAATACAAGCAAGGATTTAAAGCTGTGCAAGGAAAAGTCTATTGCTGTGACTAGAAAAGTCTATTTTTGAGATATTAAAAGCAGAGGCACTGAGTATTTCAGCAATATCCTTGCTACAGCCTCCTTGAAGAGCCAAGTGTACCAAGCAGCCTCTATGTCTCTGTTAAATAACAGAATTTAAGAAAATTGCTAGTTCTCTTTTCCAGTAAATTCAAGTACTCCCTGAACTGTGTGGTGCAACAATATGGACAAGAAGGTGACTCACCACAAAGGGGGTAGGGACATAGGTGGAGAAGAAGTACACAAGTACATCTTTTGCCAGCAGGACTGCTGCAGTGAGCTTTGCAAGCCTACCAACAGGAAAGAGAAAATATTTGGTCACTCCAACTCTCCAGGGCATCTCAACAGCCAGATGGAATTCCTGTCACCTTCGGGCACTCGTTTCTTAAAGCACTCCACTGCTTTTTGGCTTATGCTAGGAGGGCTACCCTACAAATTGCACAGGCAGGGTAACAGTTTTCAGGCTGCAGAATCTGAGGCAGCACTTGGAGCTGCTGCCTGGACAGTGCAGGGCACTTCACTCCCTCACCCAAACACAGCAGATCTCCCACACAAAGATACAGAACCCGCTGGCAGAACACTCAGCCTTTGCTCAAGGACAGAACCAACTTCCCAGGAAGTTTGAAGTACCAGATGTCTGCAACAGCAGGTTTGGAAAAGGATTTGGTATCCCACACACAGCTCGTTTGCCAGCCCTGCTCAGCAGCTTCAGACAACGCCCAGGAAGCAGATCTATTCCTAAAACAAATTTCTGCAAAGCAGCACCCCTCACTCCAGAATGTTCAGAAAGAGGAACAGTGTCCATAGCTGTAAATCTCACTTTATTATAAACTTGCCCTCTCAAGCACCAGGGAAGCTCATTCTCTTCCAGGTAACTGATATGGCACTTCTTTTGCACTCAGGTACCCACAGCTCAGGAATTAATGGGGAGTCTCAGAGTCAAAACAGACGAGAGATCAAATGGTGCAAGCTCACCTTGCTCCCTTGTTCTCAGACAGGCATTAATACTGACTCCCTTGTCTCCCATCACCAGCAGTCCAAGTTTCACTGACTCAAGTTCACTACAGCACCTGTCAGATGTCACCTGAAACCACCTGAAACCGCCTGAGAGCTCAGCTTGGAGTTGAAGGTACTAAAATTCAGCTTGGTTTACAGCAATTTAACTACAGGGCACAGCTGGATGATCTGCCACCCCCCTGGAGCTGTGGCAAGCAAAGGGGCCCTGCTGCCCACACAGTGCTGGAAAAGCATGCTGTTCCCACTGGAAACACACTTTTGGGGAGTTGAGTGGCTCAAAAGGAGCATCACTCTCACAGTTCCCCACTTCAAGACTGTGCCTAACCCACACAATCTGGGTTTGCAAACACAGGGTCACAGGTCAGTCTAAACCCCTCATGCCAAAGCCTGGGGGATAATGGGCCACACATATCCCAGGGTCCAGGGGAGAGGAGAAACTCCCAGAAGAGAGTCATTGGATTCTGTGCTCTGTTAAACCAAGGACTTCTTCATCCCTAAAACATGGAATACTACAAAATTTAAAACCAAAAAAAGCAGTGTTAGTTACAACAATAACTACAGTAATTAACTTCTCATTACCTACACACCAATTAGCTACTGGGTGGGTTTTTTTGAAAGGCACACCATCACCACATGTGTTTTGCTCCCCAGATGACAAGGGATTAAGATTCCTTAGGGAATTCAGGAAGCAGTTTTCTCCCCTTTCCTTGCCAAGAGCACAACTTGCCATTGCTGGAAGTCTACATTTTAAGCATTCCAGTTAAAAATCCCCTCAAAGTGAAAAAACATTGAGTTACAGCAGGCTGCAGGTGGAATTGTTCTCCCCCAAGCAAGCTTAAATCAGGTGTGAAATACCAGAGAATGACAGTGCTAAAAGTGCATTAATATTTAGGGATTTCCAGCTGGATGTTAATACTCTGAATTTACCTTCATATTCAAATTTGTCTCCAGGCATATCAAGCCTAATGTTCTCGTGCATTTAATCTCTGGTAAATTCTCTGGTGGAGTGAGCAGCCTTACACTCCTCATTTGCTGGCAAACTGGTACCACAAAGGATTTAGTCCCAGCCTCTCTTCATTACTATTTAAATGGGCTCAGGGAGAGGAGAGAGTGTGCCCAGGTCAACACAAACAAAAAGAAAAGTGCTGATAGGACAGAATGCATTTAAAGCCACAATTTCATTTCTAGTCTTGCAAATGTAGTCAATACTCATACTTCTTACTGCTGCAGTTGCTGGTGACCTGACCTCGTGTGTCATATCCAACAACAAAGCCCCGCTGCTTAAAGTCTGAAAAGTTCCTCTCAAGATACTTGTAGATCCCCTGGAAGGAAAAAAAAAAGAGGAGAAAAAAAGAATTAAAGGTGATCTTCCACAAAGGATGGATAATGTCAGTAGGCAAAACACAGCTCAAACACATCAATAATGATATTCACAAAAGCAGCAGCAGTTTTTCCCCCAGTGTTCACTGACAGAAAGCAAGTAACCAGAGAAACGGTTGTGGGAAATCCAAGTGAGTGAGACAAGGAAAAACCCTCAAGCAGCAAACACTCATTTTCAATCCATACTGTGCTTTCATTTATTGAAACCATCCTCTTAAAGACCGAACTGAGAAGAAGCTGTATTCTGGAAGTCCCTCCACTCAGGCAACGCAAGATGTGCCAGCCTGGTCTTTATCTCTCCGCCCACAGTAGAGTCAGACATTTCCAACATTGTTTCCAAAGCGTTAGTCCTAAATTGGCCTTAAAATCAGGGCGTGGTTTGGGTGGGAAGGTCAGTTTTTGCTCGAGTCTCACCTGCCCTGCAGCCTTCCCAGCCAGACCCTCTCTGGAGATGCATCACAGAAGCAGCCCACGATGGATCAGCAGGTTTAGATAAAAAGATGGAAGCACTATTGTCAGTGGAAGTTTCCAGAGGCTACAGCTGCCCACAGCCAGACAGCACAGGGAACTTCACACAGCCACGCTGATCCTATAAATGCTGCCTTTCACCCAGGTACAAGCTGCCTCTTGATGGCAGTGGGGGTGTTCTGGGCCAGAATTAAACTGATTTTTTTTCCCTCCACCAATACTTAGTGCAATCCTTCAGGATGTTTTTATCTGGAGCTGACTGGCTATCTGGAAAGCCAGCCTGACTCCTACCTTGGAATTCAGCCAAGATCAGTTTTTTAAATGGCTTTAACCCTTTAGAATCACAGATTGTTAAGGATGGGAAAGGCCAGTGAGACCAAGTCCAAGCAGGCACTCGAAGGCTGCACTCAAGCATGACCTAGTGGATACTGGCCCCTCTTTGGAGAGCCCTCTCAGCTGCACACATTGAGGGATTTGCACAGAGAGGGGGATATATTTATTTTTTAAATAAATACAACTCTTTGAACAGTGGCAGGTCTGGAGGCTGTGCCGTGGCAGGATCACCTGCTGAAGTCACCTTCACACCGAACCCAAAACACACAAAATGTTCACCCTGCCCTGCCAACCTGCCAAGAACTTCCAGTCACAGCTGCAAAGAGAAAAGAGAGGAATGGGAAAACCTCATGGAAGTCGACTTGAACAACCTGAACAACATCTAAAGACATCAACAGCAGATTTCTTATAACAAACCCCTTATTTAGGCTAAGATGTTGTACAAAGAAAACAGGGATGTCTTTACTTTCTGCTATGGAGCAGTTTGCTCAAAATTAACCCCTTAAACTCAGCCCCAGACCCCACAGCTGAAGTTAACTCGGTCCTACTGGACTTGCTATCCAAACAGCTTTAGGAGAGCTGTAGGAAATAAAAGTAAATCAATAAATGTCAGTAAGGAAGTGAATGCAGAGCCCCTCTACCAATCTTCTTCCAGGTGCCCCACGGGCAGTTTGGAATTCCAGCACCTCTGGGGTTAAGTCCTGTCCCGAAAAAGCTTCTCAATTTAAAGAATTTCTATTTGCCTTTAACAGGACTCAGGTTTTGATAGTGTCCCTAATTGCTACTGCTGTTAAATTCCTACCACTTCTAAAGGAGGCCCAGGTGCATCTCGTGGTGATAATTAATGGCTCATTAGCAGGTGTCAGCACACAAGTGTATAAGCCCCTCAGATCTAAGCCAAAACTCTCTTTAGGTGACTGAAGTACCACAATTACCTCTCCCTCTGCAGGGTTCAGGTGATTGGTGATTTCCTGATGTAAAAATCCATGGAACAGAACAAGTCTCCCTCTACAGCAAGTCCAGTCCCTAATGCTCAAGTTCAAAAGAGAAGTGAGGGAACAGTGATGGTATCAAGAATAAGATGGAAAGGTTTTTGCTTTATGAAATCCAGAGAGGTAGAACAGCTTTATGAAGTCCAGCTTTTAAACTTTTCAACTCCTGCATTTAGCTCTGCTTTTCAAGCAGCAGGAAACTCCTTGATGCAAAGGCAGCTGGTTTTGTCACTGTGGAGATCAGTGACAGGTTTCTCTCCCACTAATAAAAGCACCTGGACATGCATCAAAGTAGGGGACAAAAGCCAGGGAATCTGGGCTTTACAGGGAGTTTACGTACCTGCAATTTTCAGCAGAGTCCAAAGCAACTGCTGAATATTCTGTACCTTCCTGGATCTGACTTTTCATAATATGAAAATATAATCAAATCAAATTAAAAACCTCAGATCAAATGAAGGACACAGAACACATAGGCAACTTCACTACAGCTTACTTTAATTGAAGGCAGGGTTAATTACACTCAAGTAATTTGCTGCTGTCCCAGGGCTGCCCATGCTCAGAGCAGGCTGAGCAGAAGTGTTCCTGCCCTCAGCCTCTGAAACGAGAGGGCTCAGACAGATGAAACCTGCTGCAGTTTACTTCAGGAAGGCGTTCTAATCCACTTCCCAGAGGCCGCTTTTCCCAGCTCGATACTCGGCTTTAATAAACACCTAAAAATAGCAGCCGTGCCCAGGGAGCAGAGGCACACGCCCCCGGTTTGTCGCTCCCAAAAAGCAGCAGTGCCCGTGAAGCCGAGCTAAAGGGAAGCTCTCCCTTGCTGCCAGCGCTGTGGCTGAGCCAGCAGACCCACACTCGGCCGGCCCCCAGCACAGAGGGAGCAGAGGAGAGGCACCTCCACAGCCGACAGCGGCGAATGAGCCCAGAAACCTCCCCTGCCCGAAGAAAATGGGGCTTGCTCAAAGCAGCTCGGCTGCTTTTAACCATTCCACCACTGGCAACAGAACACTGATGTTGAAATCCTCTTTTCTCAGTCTCCTCAGTCTGCTCCCACTGCATCCACAGAGTCAACCTGGACCTGTGAGTGCCACTTCTGGCAGAGAAGGCTGGCACACCTGGATGAGGAAGGGCAGAAGTGAGGAAGCAGCATTCTAACATGTGTCCAGTTCACAGGTCAGGCACCTAAAGAAAGTTTTTTCTAAGACCAAAGATACTGCAGAGCAAAACTGTCAGAGAGAAGGCTGGGTTTCAAACCAGCACTTGAACACAAAACCTCTATAAACAGTATTGGAATTTGGCTTCCCCACAAGAGTTTGGGCTCCAGTTGTACAGCTGAGACAACAGAATGTCAAACAGCCTAGGAGAGCCCCAGCTCTTCCAAGTTTTAAGCATATCACTCCATCCCAGGCTGACAGAAAGCATTATTTCAGTCACATCTCCCGAGGGAGGTCTGAGCTTCAGCCTGCAAAGAGGAACCAGCCAAAAAGTTTAAGTGCACAGCACTAAATGAGAGGTTTCACCAACCCTTGGTAAACCACGTAATAAAACACCTTTGATCATACAGCTAAAGTGCCATTCCTATAAGAAGTATCTGTCAAAGCAGATAAGATTCAATAGTTTTGTCAAGCATTTTATTGATTTTCCAAGTACAAGAGCTCCAAATCTATCAGCTCATTCTATTCTCAATAATCATGGCTAGAGGTGGGAACAAATAAACTGTTTAAGCACATATACTCAGTCCACACACATTCACCACTCGTGCTAAAAACAACAGAAAAGGCTTGTTTGGCCGGGGCTTGGCTTTTTTGGTTTGGGTTAGTGTTGTTGGTTTGGTCTTGGCAAACACTGCAAGCTCCTACGGCAGCTACCTCTTCCCGACTCCAGCGCTGTGCAGCAGCCCGAATTCCAGCCCCGCTGAACCTCTCCAAGCCCCCGATTTCCCGGAGCAGCGCAGCCGGCACCCGGGTCCGGCGGGATTCGGGCGCCGCCCGCGGGCAGAGCCCTCCCAGCCCTGCCGGCTCACCTGAGTGGACTGGATGACCGTGAGGTCGTTGATGTAGCAGAAGCCCGCGCCCATGGCCGAGCGCAGCCCCGCCGTGCCGAAGGTCAGCCGGCAGCACAGGCGCTCCCGCAGCTCCTTGTGCTTCCCGTCCTGCAGCAAGCGCTCGATCTGCTCCTTGGTCTTCTGGTTCTGCAGGAGGAGATTAAGGCCTGCCTTTAGCTCAACCGCACGTGCCCATGGGTTTTAAGTAATTCCTAGAGCAAATTCCCCCTATCCTATAAAATGCCTGTGCAGCAGCCTCCACTGCAAGTCATTTCTATCTCATTCTTCCCACATCATCCTTATTAACAGGAGATTCAGGAGCTCTTGCTGCCACTGATAACGCTGATGAGTTTGTCTGCTCATTAAGGCACCTTCCAGCTCCTCTTTGTGAGGAGCACAGACTTTGGCATGGGTTTTTCCAAGGCAGATAAGATTCAATTCCTGATCTGTGCGCTGGAAGACGGACAAAAATCCAAACTTCAAAGCAGCCTTTCCTTCCTCCCCACCCACAGGAAACAGGCACAATAAAATCCTGGATGGTTAGGGCTGGAAGGAACCTTGGAGATCATCCCATTCCACCCCCTGCCAGGGCAGGGACACCTCACACAGGGCCAGGGTGCTGCTCCAGGCCCCCTCCAGCAGCGGACAGGTGTTTGCAGCTGGATTCTTATCCAGAGTGATCCCTCTGTTCAGTCAGGATTCTCCTAAATCTGCACCACCATCACAGCTAAGGACCTGCAAGAGCACCAACTGCACACCTCCACTATTTGTTCCTCATAGTTATCCAATTGATACTGAATTAATTTGGCCACCAAGACACTCAGCCTGCCTGCTGACACCCACTTTGGACAGGGCACTCCCCAGATCCTACACACACAGCAGAGGAGGAGTGAGAGGCAGTGGTTACACAGCTGGAAAATCAACAAGTGCTTCTCTAAAGCGTTGCTGCTTCAAGCAGGGTCACCAGGAAGGGTTAAAAGAGGCAGATGGAATGTGCAGGGCAGGGGTGAAGCACCCCTGACATTTAAAAGAGAGGTCAGCCAGCTCCAGCAGCACTGGGATACATGCTCCACACAGAGAGGGGGAGGCTCTTCAGGAGGACTGGCAAAATGCTGGGAAAAGCACAAAGATGTGAGCTGTGCACACTCACTGGGAGAAAAAATAATCAGTGAAACCCATTGAAAAACCTGAAATGATTTCTGCAGCTTGATAACAGATCCTGAACACTAGACATGTGAATTTAAAATAACTTTGTATTTCTGTGTGCTCTAAAATAAAAGGCAAGCCATTATTGTCCAGGCTCCTGGATGGCCTGGAAACCAAAGCAAGACATTGTTCACAACACAACTAAACACAGGCCCAAAAAGAAACCAAAACAATGGGGCACAACAAATATTAAACTGCAAAAGTGAAAGTTTCTCTTTCAGCTGTTCATAGGCAGCCAACCAGAAAACAAATGACTGACGTGAAAAGAGTCTAAGGCAAGGGTATTGAAAACCTCATTTCACACTATCACAGTGCATGGGTCTGCTTTAAAATAAGGTTATTAAATTACACAGCATCCTTGATAGCTTTTCAGGACACACTGCACTGCTCCCCTGCAAAAACAGAATAGAAATTGCACATTCCATAGTTTATGGAGCTTTGCAAAACTGAGGCAAGACTGAAGCAACAGCACAAACATTTATTTTACAAAAAGATTAACAAGCATTTTTGACTGAAGCTACTTAATTCACTTCCTCAAGGAGTAAAAACACTCAGTTCAGCTGAAGTTGCAGAAAAGAAGAAAGGAAGATTAAAAAAAAAGTTACAAGTGAAAATCTCCAAGCTTTCTACAGCTGACCTGAAAAGCCCAGGGCCAACAGAAAGAGGGAAATCTACAGGAGCAGGTATAAATTCAGAATGCCTTATCCCAGCCTGGCACCATCCTTCCTGCTTTCCAGCTTGTCCTTTCCCCCCAAGCTGGAGCTTCCCACCCTATGGCCCAGCTTAGCTTCTTGCAACACACAGCCTGGGTCTGAGCACCATCTGCCACCCTGACCTGGGAATTCCAGAGCAGCTCCCACTGCTGACAGTTTAACCCCACTGCAAATCCTGAAACAAAAAAACCCAGGGGGCTTTGCTGGTTTGCTTTGCAGTTATGAAATCAAGTCATACATCTGAAGGTCTCACAGGGGCTTTTGTGATGGTTCATCTTTCCATCTGCAAAAAAGAGATTTTAGGCTACAGTGTTTGAATGATTAATATCCTTAAAAAAAAGAAAAACCTTGATAAAAACCAGCCTAAAGCTTCCTGCCTTGAGCAGAAATAAACTAGGCTGTTTGATACAAAAATAGTCAGTCCTTAAAAAAGCACTGCTTTAATACATCCCTGCATCCCAATGGCTCTAACAAAGCAATTCAGAGCCTCATGAGCAAGAGCTCAGAGATTGTAGGTTTTCTCCTGAAGTCAAGCAGCACATGGATGTTGATGACACAAAAAAAAAATTTACCTCCACGCCCAAATGTGCCAGATCTGCACTACAGGCCAGCCAGCCTTCCTGGGATCATGGAATGCTTTGGGTTGGCAGGGGGCTTAGAGCTGAGCAGGGACTATCCCAGCATCTGGCACGGCATCCAGCAGGAGCAGCACCAACTCCTCCCAAACAGGGAAGAGAGACCCTTCAAAGCCCCACACTGGTTTTCCAAGGCTTTTTACTGGTGGAAAACACCTCCTGTTCAGTTATGGAATACCCACTGGCTCCAAACTCTATGGTTACTTGATGAATGCCTGCTGGACATAAATATTTATTATTACCTTTCCTCTCACTTTCTTAGACCAGGAACTTCCAACCAAAAAACCCCATCACTTAAAACCACTAGGAATAATTCAACCTCATAACAGATGGATAAATCAATACACAATACCTCTCCAATAGACATATACATGGCTCTAATAAATCAATGATACCTAATATATATGTCTAAAAGAAATGATACCAACTCAACACACATAATGACACCTACCTACTGTATCTCTCTGCTCTCTGAAGTGCCTGTACAGCACACAGCTGTAAATGCTCAGCACAGCCCATACAGGCCAGGGGAAGGCTGAGGCCACAATCAAGAGGCAGCAGCCACCACGTGCCCTGCTCTGGCTGGAAAAGGCTCCTGCCCAGGGCCAGCTGCACAAGGAGGTGGCAGATAAGGTGACAGTGGCCCCGGGAGAGGCTCCTGCTACCTGGACACGCCCTGCTGGGGCAGAAAAGGGACAGGAGGACAGGGCTCTGGCTGGCATCTGGGCTCAGGGTGAGCCAGCTGGCACTGCCACAGGGAACCCCTGCTCCTCCAGCACAGCCCATCCTCACTGCACCTCCCTGCTGGCCCAGCCCCGGGCCTGCACTGTCCCCTCCTGAGTCCCAACCTTGCAGCACCCACCAAGAGCGTGGGAGTGCCCTCAGCACCTTGCCTGCCACTTCAAGACGTGAACTTGTGAGACATCCCTCATTTTCCAGCAGCTTTGAGGCTTGCTGGGGATACGTGGGGAGTGGAGAGGAACCAGAGCCAGGCAATGCCTCCCCATCCCATCCCAAGCAGCCTGATCCCAGTACTCCCAGACAGGCTCCACTCTCAGAGCAGGGCTTGGCATTACTGCCAGGCTGGGAGGGGAGAGAAGGAGGCTGTCAGAGCCTTCCCTGTCACAAAGCAATGGAAATCAGAAACATTTGGGACAGAGACAGACAGGCTGCTGCGTGGGTGACAGACTGAGCACTGTTCTGTGCTCGCATAAACACCAGGAGGAAAAGTTCTCCAATTTTTTTTTTCTCTAAAATTATCACACTAATAAATATACACATACAGCTATTTATAAGAAGCCACTGCCAGAATCAGAACTCGGGGATCACAACCTGCACAAGACTCTGCAATGCATTTCAGAAAGGCTTGAAGCTCCATTAAACAAAAAAAAAAAAAATATTCTCTGCCAAATTTTCAGTTTCCCTTGTACTGCACAGTTGCCTGCTGAGGCAGAATCACTTTTTTGGGGCTCATGGGGATTCAGCTTTTGGAACAAGTGGAGAATTAAAGGCAAGGGCATTAACTGAGTATTTCTTATGGCTCTTTCACACCCAATCATGTTAATCACGTGTACTTACCACCAGAGTTTGGTTTCAAAGCTAATACCCTGTCAAAATAATTGGCAATTGACTGTTCTCACAGCAATGTTGTTTTTTTTAAACACTCCGCATGTGCAGCTGGAAGAAGGGGGAAAGTCCCAAGTTGACTTGAGTGCCAATGAATTTTTCTGTGGCCTTAATTTTCCCATGTTATTCTTAAAAACTCACTTAAAACCCTTAATAAGCAAAAATATTGCAAATGACTGGAGCAAGTTACTGGTCTCCAGCTATCAAGTTCACTTCCTCTTGAAAAGCACCTCAAGAGCCCCAAAAATTAGAAGAACACCAAAGGACACTCCAAAAGCACCTTATCAGCAAGGAAGAGCTCCACACTGAGCTGAGACAATGATCCTGAGCCCATGAATTAGTAAAATCAAGGGAGGATGCAGTGAATGGGGCCTGCACAAACAGCTCCTGGATAATTAATTCCAGCTTCCCCTCCCCATGTGATGTTCTACCAGTGCCTTTAAAGCCAAAGCTTCCCCAGCCAGGAGCAGTGTGTGTACAGGGGCTGCTCTGAGCAGCTTGCCACACTGGCCAGACCCCCTCAGGAGACTCCAGGCAAGATGTGGAAGCACAACAGGAAAATTAGGAAGGGGAATTAAAGGGAGAAAGAGGAGAACAATGGCTAATTGTTCACATACTTTACCAGCAGGATCAAACAAAGGGCTCTGCCTCGTGCCTCTAAGCCTGGCTCAAAGACCAAAGCTGCAGCTCAGGAGAGAGGATGGGGACATGCCAGGAGCATCGATGGGGGTGCAGGATGCTCATCCCACAGCCAGGTCTCCTCCACCCACCCGGGGTTTCAGGCGAGGTGAGCACAAACACCCGAACCACAAAGGGCGGGAGCACAACCCTGGTAATTAATTACAGCCAGCAACTTTCAATTAAGTGAGAGGACAAAAGCCTCCCACAGCTGGGAACGGGGTGCATAGATTTTTCCTTGATCAGAGGCAACAACAGTCCCTGCAGCTCAGGAAGCTGGGGATGGGAAAGGGGGGCCGAGTTTGATAAGCAGCAAAGGCCCCCTTTCCTCAGTTTGTGCTGAAACAGGAGAGCATTGGACCAACAATCCCTGCTCAGGCCATATTTCCTGGTTTTCCCTTGCCTTCCCCTCCCACAACACCTCTCCTGAATGACCCCCAGCCCCCCTTCTCCTCCAGGTGAGGCTGAGTTGCCAAATTGCCCAGGAGCTCTTTGGGGAACCTCTCCAAATAGTTCCAAGTTGTCCAATTCAAGCAGCTCTATAGGAAAGGTCATGTTTGTCACCCAGGGAAGGCAAGGGCAAACAGGTACACTCACACTGACCCTGCAGCTTGTATTTCACTGGTTAATTACAGCCCTAGAAGGAGCTGGGGACATTTCACTATTGCCAGTTTTAATCTGAGTATTTTTCCCCCAGTGGAAGTCCTCCGATTTGATGCATTTTTAGGAAAGACAAAACAACCTGTTAAAAACAACAAAAGCCTTTCAACACGCTAACAAGACGTTATCAATTAAAATATTTACTGAGTTCAGTGTAGGTTATCAAACGTGTTATCAGGAATGCTATTTCCTTTTCGCACTCCTTCCCTCCCCCGAGCCTGTTCCCGGGTATTTTCGCAGCAGACCGTGCAGATGGCACCTGCTCATTTCTGCAGAGCTGCGAGGAGGAGGAGGAGGAGAGGGCTCCTCTAAGAGCCATCAGGTGGCCTTTGCCTGCAGCCCTCCTGCTTCGATCCTGACGGGAGGAAATTAAAGAGGAAACGGCACCCACGCACTGGCAGTCCTAATTAAAATAAAGGCAAGAAGTTCAGGGGAGGGAAACCTGAAAGAACAAGGAAAAAGCAGCCAGAAGCCTAAACCACTGGTGCACCGGCAGCTTACCCTCCCCCATCATCAAGGTATTTTTTAAAGCACAGGCCACGATGGTTGGACAAACCCGCTGCCAAAAAACCCTCTAAAAACCCAAAGTAACCCTTCCGACGCCAGGACAAGCAAAACACCCTCCAATACCACACTGCTGTCACAGCTTCGGGTGGCTTAACGCGAATTAACCGAGCCCGCAGCGCTCTCCACACCGGGCAGGAGCTGGAAAGGAAAGGGCAGCGCTGGAACCCGGCTGCTCCTTTCCCGGGGAGGGGTTAAATCAGGCGCCGCAGGAAAAGCGGCTCACGCCACATTTTAAAGAGCTGCTGATGCGCCCATCCCTCCCTCCCTCCCTCCCGCCGAGGAGGGAGCAGGTGGGGCCGGCGCGGGGCTCCGTGTGCCGGGATGGCGGCATCAGCAGCATCCTCCTCCTGCTCCTGCCCGTCCCGCGGAGCCGGGGGTCCCTCGGGAGCACGGCCCGGAGCACCTGCGGAGGGAGGGAGGGGTCGCGCCCACCTTGTCCCAGCTCAGCCACTGCCACACGGCCTTGTCCAGCTGCGCGTCCCCGGTGCTGCGGGCCACCAGCACGTTGGAGTTCACGTCCCCGCCGGCCCCGCAGTCGCCCATGGTCGCGGCGAGGAGGAGGAGGAGGAAGAGGATGAGGACGGAGAAGGCGCCGCTCCTTCACTTCGCCACGCCCGCCGCGGCACCGCGCATCGCCCGGAGGGGGGTGAGGAGAGGCGGGGAAGGGCGAGGGGCTCCGGGGGGGGTTTCCGCGGGCCGCTTTTTATCCCCGCCCGGCGCTGCCGGC
>VZRX01022227.1:5162-29416 GCA_013398075.1 Notiomystis cincta | reverse complement strand
AAGAAAGAAAGAAAGAAAGGAAGTATCAGTTCACAATCTATATCAAAGTTTTCTTCTCTTTTTTTTTCCTGAAAAGCAGCAGAAGGATCAAATGTCACAAGCTTCCAAGAATACTCTCATGATTGATAGGCGTATAAGTTGATGATTGTCAATCTTAATGAGGATGCAGCAAGATTGCCGGGTTTCATAGCTAAATCCTCTTTCCCTGTAGGCAATCAACACCATCCTAAAGATGCTTTCAGATCTGTGTATGAGAAAATTAACAATCTGTGAAAGTGCTTTTCTTTCAGGCTTAATACTGGAAATCTCAATGACATTATTCTGCCACTAGAATGCTGAAAAAATTACAGATGTAAATCTTCTTTTCTGTCTCTACTCTGATAGCAGCAAGAGAGCTCCAAGTATTTTAAAAGAGAGATTGTGGGCAAGCCTATGGTCTTTTCCTGTATTTTTGGTTTTATTTTTGTATGGAGGAATGAAGAGGCAGCTGTGAAGCTTGACCCATATCTTCTGCTAGTTTAACCCTGACGTGGTTTAATTGTGGTCAGTAGAACAAACCCCTAGACACATCTCTTAGGAGGTACCAATTCTCACTTCCCTAACAACATATTCCATCACATAATCATCCTCTTTCCAGTAAGAGTTTGTTTCAAACACTGCTCAGTCCAGTTTGAAATATTTTGAAACAGTGAGAATTCCTCGAAATGAAATCTTCCCCAGCTAATAACTCCCTGGTGTGTACAATTCACCAGGTACTCCAATTGCATTTACTTGTCTGTCTCATGTCTCTTAAACTCAGTCAAATAAGCAGCGCTGCTCTGATGTGCAATACTTCCCATCATGGGATCTCAAAAAACTGAAACAAACATTAGCTAGTTTGCAAGACCTCAGAGAAGCTCAATTAAATACAATGATGGAGTAAGATGAATGAATAAGAGAGTTTAAATGGATTCTCACAAGAAAATAATTCTAGAAAAAATGCTGGAAAGTGCAAACAAACATCCATTTTCTGGGTAAAATTCTTCCTCTAGGGGATTTTGATAAAAATACTCAGAGTGTGCAAAGAATGGATGTTGAAGTTGGGACAATTTCATGTAAGTATATTTCCATATGAAAAAAGTAGATTTAGTGTAATTGATATAAAATTTGAGCTTGAAATTGTCCCAGTGATCTTGAGGTTTGGTGCATCACCAGGAAGACTCAGAGTGTATTGTGGAGTCTGGGACACCAAACTTGTTTTTAGCTGAGATCTGAGAGAACCAGAAATTAACTGATGTCTTGGCAGTATCTAAGAAAAAGATAGATAAGGATTAATTAGGTCATTTAGTTTCAATACAGACTCATGTTCAATCATATAAAACAATGTGGGATGTCAAGAGCAAAAGCTCACATTGATAATGAAATCAAAGTTACATAAATGGTTTTAAGGATGTTACATACTGTCACAGTGTTTTTGCCTTTTATAGGAGTAAAAGTTTGTTCTGTATAAAAATGCTGCATAGACTCTTACAGGATATTTGAATAAAGCTTAATATAAAATAAAATAATATAAATGTCAAAATATAAAATCAAGTGGAAAAAATCATTAGATTTCAGAATGTCACTTAAAATGGGGAACCATAATGCTTTAAGTGGGTTATGTCAGAGGTTGGTCTCAGCTAGGTGTCATTCATTAAATATAGAAATTATGTGTAATAAAATGTAAAATACTGGCTGGCAGAAATTGTAGATAAAAAAGTAATTAAAGCATGGCAAGCAGGTCTTATTTCAATACAGTGCACTTGTAAGGCGTACGGAAAATCGATTGTTTATGAGCAATTCGTATGAGTCACATTCTCAAACTAATCAAGATCCCAGCATCCTCTTATGTAGGGAGTACAAACAGTAGACTTAGAAAAAAAAAATGTAGACTTTGTCTAATTTGCTAAATTCTGCCATATAAATGAGTGAGAGAAACATTTAAACAGGTTTACGGAAAAGAAAGAAAAACAAAAACCAAAACAGACACAACCCTACAGACTTGTGAACACAAAATCAGAAACTAAAAACTTTAATTTAGAAGCTAAATTCTATCTACCTAGTACTGTTGTCATCTGCCAATAAATCTCTACACTAAAGAGGTTTCTGACAGCTGATTATTCTTTTATAGAGTCCTAGAATGGTTTCGATTGGAAGGAACCTTTAAGATAATGTAATTCCGAACTCTCCCCCAGGGGCAGAGGCACCTTCCACTAGACCAGGTTTATTAAAACCCCAGGCAGCCTGGCCATGAACACTTCCAGGGATGGAGCTGCCACAACTTCTCTGGGCAACTTGTTCAAGTGCCTCACCACCCTCACTGTAAAGAATTTCTTCCTAATATCCAATCAACTCTCTTTCAGTTTACTTCATGAAGAAAAAAAAAAGTATTGGTAGCACCTAACAGTTGGAAAGTAAAGTTAAACAGACGCATATAAGAGCGAGAGTATACATTTTTTGATAAGGAAATAGCACCTGAGACTCCCTGTTTAATAATGTCAATGACTAGAAATCTTTCAAGAAGATGGAGTCCACCTCAAATAAAGGTACAGGCTACTTCAGAGGCGCTTGAGTAGGACATTTAGGCTATTAATGAATGGATCAGACCTGATACTTGTAAGAATTCTTCCTAGCCTGAGCTTTACTAGTCCATAGAAAAAGGGTAGTTTGACTGACATCCTGAGTGCTCCCAAATTTAACATGACAGGGGAAAAAAAATAAGTTTTTGTGACAAAGTTTCCTGTTCTAGGACAGATCTCTACCTCTGAACTACTAATCCTGCATCTTACTCAGACTTAATAAAAGTAACAGAGACACCAGGACATGCTTCATCTCAGTGTTTCCATGGATGATGGAGAAGGCTGAAACATCTAGGCCAGCTGCATAGGTCTGAACTGTAAATACATGCAAATTTGTTAAATCCAGCAACTCTTTCCTTTGGAGAGAATACTCTCTGTAACAGCAAGAAAAATTGCATGAAGACAAGAATCAGGACCAAGCTTTCAGAAAGAAAATATCCACGGCATAAAAATATGACAATTTTTAGCATTTGTGATGTCTGTTCTCCAACTTTTCTCCATGGAGAGAGTATCCCAGAAAATATTTTAATGTCTTTCATATTGGATGCTTCCTGATCATTTGGAGCATCAAGATGCTGACCCTGAAGCTCCACTTACTCATTATTCTCAAGGTAATCTCACTGACTTTTGGTACTGAAAATGTTTTAAAAGAGTTTCTAGCAGTTTCAGGAGCATAATTTTGCAATAAGAAGTAGTATCTTCACAGCCTTGATCATTACATAAGTTCATAAATGGAATTTAGAGTTTGAAATGACAGCGTTTCAAAATGCACAAGGAATTGTTGCTCTCATGGACTGGTCCCATCTTCCCAGGAGGTGTTTATTTGTGTGAGGTTTTTGTTTCATGAATGACAGATCCGTGGGTTTGTCTCTTATTCTTCTAGTCTCTCAAGAAAGTGATATTTACACACACTAATTGGTAAAGCCACAGAAGTAAAATCATGGCAGTTAATATTCTCATGCAGTCTCATTTTTGGCCTTTCTGTTCTGACAAATTGCCATGCTTAAAGATAATGAAAGAATTTTTTTCAAGTAACAGATAAAGTCAAAGTTATCATAACTTTTATGTGTCACACACATTGTACAACTCTATCTTTATCTTTGGGAACTAGAAAAGTTATATAAAGTTACACAGATGCAAAATATAGTATCCTTCTATGGTTGCCCTAGAGAGTCTATATGGTCCATGTGGATCAGGTAAAAAATTACCATTCATTCAATGACACAAAAAATTAACAAAAGAATATCTCTAAATACGGCTCCAGAAAAATAAATTAATTGAACAACCATGATAAAAATTCAGGCCTTCCACTGAAACATAGAGAAATTGTTTTAAAAGGGAAGAATCACCATCTTCATAGAAATATATATAGCCCAAGAGATTACCATATGTAATATAATATTACATATAGATGGGGTTTTAGTATGATTGGATTTTGGATTCAGATTTAAAATAAGAGTAAGAACACTGGAGTAGAAATGCACCTGCATGTGTGTTGTCATTTTAAATGTTTCTGTGTTGTATGTATACCTTTCTGTGTGGGCTTTGTTGTTCTAGAACCTTTATTCATTAATTTATTCTTTTTATTCCTATCACCTTATTCATTAATATATTCCTGTCATGTTTCATCTCTGAAGTGTCAAAATCACATTGGAAAGAATTATTTCATCTGCAATCTTCTACCAATTATTTTATTTTACTACAAATATATGACAGGAAATAGAGTATGTTAGTAATTAAAATAGGGTAAAGTTTTCATTAAGTTTGAGAAGTTTACCATGAACTAATCAGATATTAACTAGGGAAAAAAAACCAAACCAAACAACAAACAACTTGTTTCTTTGTACTTAAAGTGTATAATTAAAACCTGCTAAGAATAAGTACTAATTTTCAGTCTTTTGGGTCACCTTCTGTGCTGTATCTCCTGGTACACTCTGGTAGGATGAAGATGAAAGGAGTGTGAGAATGAAGGTGTAATCTAGGTTGGAAGAGACTTTGGAGATTACTTTGTCCACTGTACGGAAAATCCCCAAACCAGACATACTGTGTGACATGTCCTCTCACAAGTCTGAATGGTGGGACAGGGACATTTCCCTGATGGATTTGCTCTTAATGCATAGTCCTGTTGGCCTTCCCTGCTGTGGCAGCACACTGATGCCTGGTGGATTCCCCACTCCAAGTGCCGGGCTCTCCTCTGCAAAGGTGTCTTTCCCCCAGTCAGTTCCTAACTTGTGTGGGTGTATGGCAGATGTGTGACTCTGCATTTCTCTTTGCTGAATTTCCTGAGGTTTCTGCCAACCTGTGGAGGCTCCCTTGGATGACAGACCTCCAGAACACTGCTTATCCCCTCCAGCTTGGTGTAGGCTTTTGCATGGTTCAGGAAGACAGGAATAAACTGGCATGCAGAACCTTTGTGGCAACAAAAGCACAGCCCCCAAAGAGAGCCATGGTCTGTATCCATAGCACTTGAGGCTTGCTCATACTCTATAGCATCAAAAGGGGTATAAAGTCACCTAGCACACAGTGTAGCACACTTTTAAGTGTTGTTATTATAGGAAAAATATTCTTGGGAAGAAAGAAGGATAGAAAGAGACAAGTGAAGAGGTATTCCTCACACTCAGGATGTATGAGTACATTGCTTCCGGGGAAGGTCAACACTTCTTGGTTTGCTGGGGTTTAAAAAAAGAAAAAAAACAACTCACAAGTGATACATTAAGAAATGGAGTACAGATGACTCTACAGTGAGAATAATATCAGAAAACACAGATAATCACAAGGAAAATAATCTTGAAGAAGGGAAACATCCTGAAAGCCACACTAAAAGTGATGCCATGAACCAAAGGCGACCTCCATAAAAGTGATTTGCTGAAAACAGAGAAGGCTTTTAGTATATGATTAAGAGCAGTATTGAAAAGCCCTGGTATCATGGTAGTATGGGTTTAGAGGACAGAACTTTGTGACTCATGCTGGAAGTACTCCATTGGAGTGAGAAAGTTATCAGTCTAGAATCCAGGAGATGCTTTTAGACTTCTTCTAATGTCAGAGAGAGCAGGAAGAGCCTACAGATAATGACTGGAAAGTTACCCTTTATGGGGCAAGTCAAAGGAGACTACACTCCTAACATGAATGGCTTTGTCAAATTAGTCCTAGGATCATATAACTCACTGGAAGGTGTCCCTGCCCATGGCAGGGTAGCTGGAACTTGATGATCTTTAAGGTCCCTTCCACCCCAAACCATTCTGTGATTTTATGAACACCTATATCTCCTTTACAAAATTATTCAAGTATTCCCACTAATGGCCTCCTATGCGGGTTCATGCCCTAAAGGTGAAATACACTTTCTTTATACCTGTTTTAAAAGAACTGAATTTTACAACTGACTCTGTGTAGCAATCACAGATAAAATACACGTGCAGTTTCAACCAACATAAAAAGATATAGGACCTAGCATCTCCATGCTTCTGAAATCTTGTAATGAAAGTTAAGTTTCTGTATTTTTAATAGTAATTTCTGCTTTATTTAAAAGTAAGGAGCAATGGGATTTATAAGATTAGGCAATCAAGGTTTTAAATAGTGTTTAGATATTATTATTTTTTAGCTTAGGTTCCATTTGTGAAATTAAATTTTTAATAACCTTTCAGATATTTAGCCTTAGGGAAATAATTTCCTTAACAGTAGTTCAAAGGTTTAATGTCACAGTAAAGGCTTTGAAATATGATGTGATCCCTTTCATTCTAGAAAGTTAGCTTAAAAAAAAAATGTTAATGATGAAAAGTTATGCAGTCCAGCTCCAAACCAAGACAGCAGGATGGGGATATCAAAACGCTTTTATAAGATTTCATCCAGTATTTTGTAAACACAGTGCCAGTTCCATAACCTTCACAATCAGGCTTTCAAGATTTATATTTTAAAAATATCAGAGGTGACAGTAACTCTGAACTTCCTCTCCAAATGAAAGTTAGACAAATATTTGACACTGGGAATATTCGCCCTCACCTCCATCCCACTGCTGATGTATAGCCCAGATCTATGGTAGTGGAAATGGAACATGGAAATAAACCAGTTGATAAGATATAAAAGATTATATTCCATCCACAGTGTTTGTCTGAACCTAAGCCTCTGCCTAATACAAGATTTTTCAGAGATTTCTTATTTCATCAAATTTCAGCAGATGTACATTTAGTAATGGTCAGTCTGGGTTTCAAATGCTGCCTTTATTTCTCAGGATAAGGTCACTGCCATTTTTGAAAGTAGGAGACTTTCTTCTAATGTCAGACAGAGCAGAAACCTTTTTCCAGAAAGTTGCTGAACCACTTGGATTGAAAATATCTGTAGGAGTGTTCATTCTTTGTCAATTATTGATGTTCATTTTTTCCCCCAAAAGAGAAAAATAGTCCCACTAATTAAAGTTTGCTCACGCTGTAAATAAATGAAAACAGACTTTTAAAAGATTTATCTGGCAATTCCTTTAATAGCTTTCAGCTGACCTATAAACATTTAAACAGTCCATTCCAGTGATGATCTGCATTCCTGAATGGCATGGAATAGACTTCAGTTATCATGATACTGCTCACATTATTGTGAATAGGTTGGATGATAGTATATTGTCAAAAGTAATAATGATATAAAATGATAATAGCAAAAAAAAATCTACCTATTTCAAGCAGAGTTGAGTGCTGAAATATTAAATTTATGCTCATTGAGAAACCAGAAATCATTAACTGTCCTTCGTATTTTCCTATATATACTGTTACATAATTTTAGTAATAATTCTGTCAAAAACTTTGATACTGTGGAGATTTCACAGCATTCATGGCACTGGTGGTGGGTATACTGCAAAAGCCACTATACTGCTATTTACTTTCAAGGTTTATGTATAGTTTCTTTTCTTCTATTCTGTTTCTAAATTGCAAATATCTGACTCCAATATGAATTATCCCCAAATCTGTTTTTACAGAGAAGCAGGAATGGCTGAAAAACAAATGTAAATTCTGGAGAGACTGCCATCACTCTTCTTCACTTGAGCTGCTAGGAAAAGTTATGTAAATAGTGCCAAATAAATTAAAGATTTCAATGCTTATTTGAACCTAAAACCCATAGACAAATAGATAATTAAATATGGGAAGTAGAGTCCAAGGAAAAAGAAAAGAAATCAGATTGGTCAGTTGGATTCATACTGTTCCCCCAAAAGCATTGCATAACCAAAGATTAACAAAAATAATACTAACAATATATTAATAACAAACTAGCACATAGTGTAATATTGAAAAGATTATTATATTTTGCTATTTACTGTTTCAAGTTTTGTAAGTTATACAGAATTTTATTTCAGTCGAGTTGGGCTATTCCATCTTCAAACCCAAGGTATAAATAATAAATTTGGCCTATGGGCCAAATGGGAAATAAACAGGCAGAGTCTACAAACAAACCAATAAAATTCTGCTTTTCCTGCATGCTGGATTAAATACCACCAGAAAGAGTAAAAATATAAAATATTTGCAATTTGTTTTCCACATTTAAATTCTTGTTATTTCTTTATAAAATCTTTTGATGCTTTGTGGTTTTGCTTGTTTTTTTGGTGGGGTCACATAACCTGGACGTCACGGAACCAAGGAGAGGAAGAGAGGAAGAGTAAGAGAAAGAAAAAAGGAGAACACGAAACCAAGAGAGATGAAGACAAACCAATTCCATCTCTTGAAATTAGAAGAAATGGTATCTGTTTCTATTCATAATTTGGAAACATTCTGTTTAAATTCCGTATTTTTTCTGTGGAAAAATGTTTTCCATAGAAAAGCAAGACTGCCTTTTTTTTTTTCATGGTAACATTCCTCTTCTTTGTGAAAAAGTTATTAGACATGCTAGAAACAATGTAAGACTTCAAGTTTTCTTTCTTTTTAGCATATTTATTCCTATGATGATTAAAGAAAAAAAAAGGAGAGAGAGAAGATCAAAGCCAGTTAAATATTTGGTTTACTAGCAAAACAAAAGTGAAAATAGATTTTCAATGCAAACTTTTCTTGACAGAACATTATCAGTAATTTTTTCATCTTTCTATTAGAGAATCTTCTTTCATCCAGTTTTTCCTCGTGGGTCTCTTCCAGATGGAAACAACTCGGACAACCAATAAATGAAGCTGCTCAGCACAGTTGCCAGATTTTAAATATTAAAATCCAGGCCCAGGGAGGGCAATCATGCATGCACATAGAAGTGTGCATGAATAAGTAGGTCCAATGTCTCAGAGGCAACCCAGGCCAACTACTGCTGGTTTATGCCTGAACATTACCCAGCACACCTGGCATCAGTTCTAGCATGTATTTGTGATTTATCCACAAGTTTACTAAAGCCACTTTTGTGGTTGACATCACTCGGCCTCCCATATAAACATAAATTAACTTTCCATGATAGCAACTAGTTGTAGAAAAACTGGGGGAGAAGAATTTTTATAGGCAAAGCATAGCAAGTATGGGATTTGACTGTATAAAACAGGACAGTCATGTCACATTAAACAGTTTTGGCAGCTCTTCCATTCATCTTTCTGCTAGTAAGTTTCATCTGATATGGAGGCCATAAGCAACTGATTAAGAATTTGCTTTCTCATACCAATCTTCCACAAAAAATATCTGTGAGGTTCTATTTTATGTTAGAAGAAATGACAAGATATCTTGTGTAAGTCAATGACACTCATATGAGTTTTGGAGCAGGAAAAAACCCAACACCTGAAGACGAGCCAAATTATGATCTCAAAGGACTCTATGTTAAGCTTAATGGCTTCTCTGGAATAACCTCAAGTTTATGTGAGAGTCGCATAGATCAGAATATCATATTAGATCTGACATCTTTCAGCACAAAATCATTCAAGAAGAAAAAGAAAAGTATTTATTTTGATCAACCCACACAAAGACATAAACTGTATTATTATTTTAAAAGCCTATCTCAGCTCTGCAGCCTCTTTTGCAAAGACATAGGGGAGGATGGGTTGGATAATTTGCTCCAGCATCAAATGGCTTGAGCCTGCAAAATAAAATGAGATAGATGCACTTCTTCCTAAAATCCTTTCATTCTGTTTCACATCACTATGTTTAAAAAATGAAGTAAATAAACAGCTTAGGTGTTTCTGACTCAGTGATATTAAACAAATTCAATTATTTTCCCTACTATATTTTGAGTAAAGCAATAAAAACAAGAACATAAAACAGACACACCTCACCAAGGCTATGGCATGTAGTCACTCAGCATCCTGCTATTAGTCACTCTAACTACAAGTAATCTACCAGTACAGATTGCAATAATGGTGTTTTTTCCCCAGCACAGATGTTCATGTTTCCCTGATCATCCTACAAAAGGGTAAGATTGTCTGCAAAGGTCAAGTCCATCTCTTTTTCCAGCGTGAATACTGTGATGCTTTGACCATTCAGCCCTGAATTTAGACTGTCGTCAGTCTAAAGATTTAAAGATGAGCATTTGGTTTTGATCCTCCACTGCAGCATAGTAATGGCTTTCACTGTACCCAGGATCACTGCACGGTCACATCATTACTTTCTAAGGCATTTGGAGAGAGATTCCAAGCTCAAAATGGTGGTACCTAAAACTGTCTCACTCCTCTGAGGTTAGATGGCAATTTATACAATACAATATGAGTGTTGTATATTGGAAAGAAACCTAAAACAGTGGTTAGAAGGAGAAGCCAGCAGAGGCTTCTTTTGAGGCTTCTTCTTAGATTTCCTTTTGTCTCGGTGGCTGACTGCTAGGAATGTAGATCTGATGGAAAAAATGAGTTGAGGTTTTAACAGTAAGACATTTCAAAATATGTCCCTGCACTTTGGCTCTATATCACCTAAGGAACTAAATGGATTTTTCTGAATTGTCAGAGCAAAGAGGAGTAGTATAGTTCTTCTTTCCAGTGAAAACACAGAATCATAGAAACCTAGAATGTTTTGGTTTGGAAGGCACCTTAAAGACCATCTAGTTCCACTAGCCCAGATTGCCCAGGGCCCCATCCAGCCTGGCCTTGAACACATCAGTTGGCATACATTATTTCCATTTCCCACTGTGGCATGCTGCCTCCACAGTGTCCTTCATCCTCCCTCATTGCTCACCACCTAAAATTCATATATTCTGCACTGGAAGTCTGTGTCATGTGAGATTTTTCTTCAGAGCCATCGTGAAATATCAGCAGATTTCTTTCCTATTATTTCCCTTGCACCAAGTAAGGTAGAAGGCAAATGCAAATCCACTTTCATATTTTTCTTGATCCCCCTATTTCTCCCCCCATATCTCCTCTGGACTTTTACGAGTGAAGACGCTAAGTATCAGATTCCATCTGTAACATCTTAAACCTAAGAATGGAAAAATTAGGAAATTATGGAAATGCCACATGTTCAGTACTGCTCTGCAATGAGACACACCTCTCTTGATATAAAATAAGCCAGTCTTTATTAATTGAAAAAACCTCATGCAATTCATTTCCATGGTGGACAAAAGAATTAAAGAAACAAAATGACCACAAGCTTAACTGAGACATGGAAAACCCAGAGAGTAAAACTAAAAAAAAAACAAGGAACAGAAAAAAACAAACAAAAATCTCAAGTGTAAATAATTTTTTTCCCCATAGCAGCAAAGGAGATTATATCTGCTGGAAAAAGATGCAGTTTCAGCTTTGCTTCAGCAGCTGTAGCCTCATCTTTGACAAATTCAAGAAACATAAAGTGAGTGGTGACATTGTAAGGGTGAAATTATAGAGCATAAAAAATAGCGATGACATCGAAATGATTATTGTTGATGACTTGCATAAGAGTAGTGAAGGTGTAAAAAATTATTACAGTTAGTCTAGTGCCTGAGATTTTTCTCCCTTTGGGACATCCTCATCACCAGTCACAGTGTAGTGACTTTCTATAAAAATTTTTAGTAGAATGGTAAAGTCAAAGGGTAGAGTGCTCAAATGCAATTATAAGTCAGTTACATATGTTTGCACTCACCCAGCTTGCTTCATCAATGTTCACATTAATTTTGTTCACATTAATTGTATTCACAATGCAGCTCCCTTATTCTTTTTTTTTTTACCTACTTGAAATAATCAGAAGTCTTCCTGATACATGAGTCACTGTTATATACTGTCAGGACTCAAAAGACAAAAATTAAGGGGAAAAAAAGAGTAATGTTGCCACTCTTTAGCACTGGATTAATTCCAGACATTCCAATTAACACCATTGTCATTTAAATAAAAGCCAACTTTTACAAAGGTTTTTTTTTTTTACTTAATAACCTTTTGTTCATTTCAATATTCATTTATAAATTATTGTATAAAGTGTGACAGTCACATAAGAGAGTATGTGGGAAAGCATAACACCAACACAAAATTATTTAAACAATTAAGCTGCAGGAAATTTAACATTAATCTCCTTTACAAATATTGTGTTTAATAGCATGGATTTCTCTAACAACTAGAATCTGAATTAAATCATTCGGCTTCTTCTGTTGTCTTAGAAGCGTCAAACATCCATTGGCAAAACTGTTAAAATCTCTTTCTAGAAAAAAAACACATCCCCAAATCCCAGGTCATGACTGTAAGTCATATCCAGGGCAGTTAGTCCGTTTCAGACACGCCTCTAATATTGCCCCCTTTGCTTTGAATTCACCTAGGTTCTTTCTTTGCTATCCCAGTTCTTTATTTTCAACCCTGAATTTTCATTATAACTCTAACTGGTAATTTATTTAGTGATTGAAGTAATTCAGTCTTACTATATTGAAGATAATCACTGAATCAAAGACTCTTCTCCCAAGGGAACATCTCTTAATACTAGGGCTGCTTGCCCTTCTAGATAATATGGATGCTCTAACACAAGTCATCTCATTTATTATTGTTTTGTTAATCTGTAGTGATGATGAGAAAGAAACCTGTGCCTTTAGTTTGAAAATGCCTGTGTCACAATTTTTATTGTTACAGATGATCTTTGACAACTACAAACAAAGTTAAAAGAAAGAATATGTTACGATAAACCTAGAAGTCTAATCAGGAACTGAGCTAAATTTGTCAATTTCTTTTTTAATAGACTAATTTTTAATTTGACAAATCATTTTGTTTTAACATGCTTAATTGCTAGTAAAAGAGTTTTACTCCATCAGCATATGTGCACAAATTATACTAATTAGTTTTCTTTCATTTACAACTAATCAAATCTTTTCCAACCTAGATATAAGAAATTGATTGGAAGTCCAGACATTGCATTTTATAACGGGAATTTAATTATTAGTACAGCTAAACCCTCCTTTCTGTCCTACAACACAGAAACACAATATGTTTTTAGTCTACATTCCAAGCTTCTGGTTATATTTGCACCTCTTTTTTGTCAGTGGTGCATAGGAGGTGACTATAGTCCTCAGGAATAAGCTGACAAGTCCAATGTGAATGATTAAAAGCAAAAATTATCAATACCAATCTTCTCAGAATTCACAGTACCTGAGGTATTACTTCCAGCATAGGTCCTACTTCCAAGAAAAATCTGTTGCTCACAACCCTGGAAAGCACCAAAATACCTCTTAAGAAGATACCACTCACTGTTTAAACACAAATTACCTAGGAATTCTTGGCTTCTACAGAAATAGTAAGTAGTAAAGCTTTTGATGGAACAAATTGTCATTTTTCTTGCATTACTCTTTCAGGATCCACCTTCTTTTCCAGATTTGTGTACCATGAGCATAGTGACTAGCCAGTAGAAGGGAGTGCAGGCACAACCAGGAGCACATTACTACATAAAGGCAAGGAGCATTAAAGATGATACATCTGTAACTACCCAAAAAGTTCTCTCCTATCAGGAACAACGTGATGTCAAGACAGAGCTGTTAGTATACTGTCACAGCTGAAGATAAAGAGGAGCACTGGGGTTTGTTCATCATATCTCATTTAAGATGGACATACGGTGTGAAAGAAGTGCCATCATTTTGATACTTTTATAGAAATGGTCAAAAATAATAAATAAAAAATTACAGTGCTGGTTAGATGTCTCTTCATTATGTTTATCATACTGGTCTTATCATATTAATAATTCAAGATAGTTGTACTTTTCTATTTCAGCATATGTTTACATTTTCAGAAAAAAAACCCCAGGTGAACTCCAAGTTGTTTGCTCTAACTCAGAGAGCTAGAGAAAATTTGCAAAAATCTTAAAGAAAGCTAGCTGGAAACTGAATGTGTCCTCATTCCCAATTTAGTCATGCTGGAAAACACTGGAATGCTGCATCTCCAACCCACTATTTTGTTGATGTTTATTCTCAGAGACAGATGGTGCTACCAAGAACTTAACTTCACATAGCAGAGAAAGGGTCGAGAATGAACACAGAGCCCTTAACCTGAGCTCTGAAGAGCAAGTAAATAAAATTATGTTTAAAAGAATGAGAAAAAAATCATCAACAAAAGCCAAAATCTCAGCAACGCATCCAAGGCTCAAACACTCAGTTTCCCATCTGCTAATGTTGCACTTTTGAACAAACAGATTATGCTGCATGGTTTGTGAGATGTCAGTCACTCCTGATAAGGTTTCTTCTCCAAAGACCAGAGCATAGTTTTCAGCCAAAGCAGGGCAAAGATTGCCAAATATCTGCTACAAAATTCTTCTGGAAGCAACAGGTCCTTGATCCCTCAAGGTCTGCTACTGGCAACGCTTCATTTGCTATAAGAAATATATAGGACAAGACTGCAGCACCCTGTATTATGCTGGAATGTGTTTCATGTACATCAACCTTCTTCCTAAAGGTACTGATACATCAGGTCTGAAAGCACAGTTATAAGCTTCTAGATTTTACCACATTCTATAGTCACCATTTGCAATGCCAGAGTCATCATTACAAATCAAATACTCTGTGTCTGATATTTGTTTGCATGGCTGATGCATGAAATTAGCATAAAGATAAAACACTAACAAAAAAAAAAAGGCATGAGAAGATGTTATACAGGCTTGATTTAGATCCAGGAGGCTTAAGAGTCTTAGAGTTTAATTGTAGTCAATAAGAAAGATCAGCATCTCCAAAGGTTAATGTTCAAAATTAGGCTCCTGATCTGAAATGTGCCCCATTTTACATAGGAGTCTCCCTCTACACATTAACTTGACCAGGACCCATGGGAATATGACCTTATTACATTTGGGTAATATCACTGAAAAAGATTATTTAGAATTCAGAAGTCAATAAATACACAATTGCAATAACTGTGAAGGCAGTCATTAAAGCGTTATTGATATTCTGTATTTGGGTTACATGATGAGGTTTTGGTACCAGGAGTCTACAGGGGTGGCTTCTGTTGCAGACAAAGTCAATGCCAGCTTGCAGAGAACACACCAACCTTAGCCATTACCTTACTCTTGATTGGATTGGAAATAAATTAATCTGAGGAGGCAGAGTGATGACGTGGCTTTGGTGAGCACCTGGTGCTCAGCCAAGGCAAGCCCACCACATACACAGAAAAAACATTTAGGCTGACAACAATTCTGCATGGCCCAGACAGAAACTGAAGGCATCAGTAAGTTTGATTTAGGATAAACTGTTCTGCTAGATGCAATAACAACAAAGCTGTAGCTGCGTGCTACTATGAGTGATTAGGATCCAAACAAGGCAGTGGACAGGAGAATGAGAACAGTATGCAGTTACACACCTCAGCTTATGGGATGCCTTTCATACTGTTTTCTTAAGTGGGGTTGATTTATCACTGCAGATTTTCCTCCCTCTGTATCCTCCTAGCCCTTCTGATAGCAGCTTTACATGTCACCAAACTTGTCCTGTTCCCAGTTTTGTCTTTTGGTGCTATGTCCATAGTTTTAAGATGACACCCTGTATAGAGCTTAGAGATGTGTAGCAATGCTGTCAGTGAACCAGGTTATGTTTTGATCAGGTAAATGATTTTTTGTCTATTACATTGCGGAATAAGTTAAAATTTCAGTGCTATTAAATCTCATTTAGTGTTCCTTTTAGCTTTTCACATAGTATCTCTGAAGGGTCTGGAAATGCAGAACCATATCAGAGTACGACAGTTGTAGATTAAATGCATCTCTTTGGATTTACAGTTAGGGTTTTTCTTCTGCCCTCTGCAGGAATCTGTTAAGAAGCACTTATGTGACTGTGGAGGATATAAAGGTTATTTTCTAAGAGAAATGGTGTAGAGTTTATTAGTGACCCAAACAGCATTCGAGAGGTAGAAACATAACACTCAAGAATTTAAAAGCAGAGCCTTACTCATGTCTTTAAATCCCTAAGTGTCCCTCTTACTGCTGATTTTAGAACAAGAGAATCACTTCATTGGTACCTTTTCAAAAGTTCTGTGCAACAGCAGACAGAATTCCATATAAAAGACTTGCAACAAGTGAAAGGAGATATGTAGCTATCAATTTCAGTAAGAAATAGAAAAGAGAAATCAACCCAAGGTGGATTAGAGATAACAACCCAAAAATTGCTAAAAAATAATAAAAATAAGTTTATCTGAAAAATTAAAATTAAAACAAATGAGAGTCTTAATGAATTTTGTATTCTGTGCCTCAGAAGTTGGAATAGTTTTGTGATCCCTGCCTAGGTACAGCTATGCATTTCAACAGGAAAGGTTTGAAAAGAAAAGAAGAGCTGACCTTTCTGGTCACCAGTTTCTGGTACCGCATCAATCACGTCTTCACTTCAGAATCATCAACAGATTAATGTTGTCTGGAGGACTACAATGTCCTGTAATGACAAGTTATAAATCATATGAAAAAGGAATCTATCATGTTCAGACAATAGAATAAAATAGCCCAAACTGGAATCCAGAAGATTGTGTTCATCTGCCATTTCTACACAGATGTCTACAAGGCATATATTGCTTTCATATGTTGCATCTGTATAACTAATATGTGGAGATAAAATTTACATTTTAATATGGTAAAATATTAATATAAAGATTTAAGCTTGACATTAAATTACTATTATAATTTTTGCTTATAAGATCTAAAGGAAGAGGAGTCATTCAGTTAACACATTATAATACTCCTAATTATCTAAAATATATTTGTACATGTCAGATCATTATTTTCAGGTACAATGTTCTGAATTCTTATTGTCATTTTGATATAAATCAAATTGCATCTCTGACCATGGTAATCTATGAAGATGATTTCTCACTCCTGTATCAGGATATATCTAACCATAGATAGGAGGGACTGGATTAAAAACCCCGAGAAAGGAGAATGAGCCTGGAAAGGAAAAAAAAAGGGAATAGAGCTCTGCAATGTTTAAACTGATTTAGGGAACTTGTGTTCTCTTCTCTTTGATTCACATCTGAAACTTCAGCATTGGTCATGGACATGTTAACTTTTCCAACAGTGAGTCGATTAGCCTGGGCTGAAATTCAGGAGTTCATTCATCTGTCTGTCACACATTTATGTGCAAATTCAGTTCTGGACTAAAAACATCTTCCATGAGAATTGATATATTTCATCAGAGGACTTTATTTTAGATTTTCTTAAAGAGGAAAGTTGTCATAGAATTAACAACCAGCATTAAAAAAATAATCCAAACTACTAAGCATTCTAATTAAACTTCAAATCATGGTAATTAAGATTTGCTAAGAACTTTGCATTCATGATAAATGTAAGCAAACCATTTCTTTTTGAATCTTTTAAAACAGTCATGGGGACAGGGATACCCCTTATATTTTGATGAATGATCACTAGCATTGTCAAATTTCCTCTGCTTTCAACATATCATTGTCTTTAATGTTCTTGGAATAATTCTGCAAACCCAGAATTGTAGAGTCACAGAACATTTTAAGTTGGAGGGGATCTCTGGAGGTCATCAAATCCAATTTCAGAGCAGGTCCCACCTTGAAATTCTTTCCAACCCAGTTTCTTTTTCAATACACCACGCTACAGGTTTCATAAATTGTTCATTTATATTGTGCACACTGCTGCACAGAGAACTCACACACTATTTTACTAATTTGAAGACATTACAGGATTAAGAGAAAAATGATATCAGGTACTGTAGCACCTACTAGAATACTAGAGACCAAGGAGCAGAATTGTTTTAACCTTTATAAACTGAATCATCACTATCTTGGGACTGATGAAACACTATCCAAGTTCAAGTAAAATTTCACAACTGAGACCTCTTTTTCAAAATACAGTATATATATTTTCCCCATATTTCCACCATGTGTTTCACATCATTGGTTGGCTTGCTGGCTTGGTTTTTACTATGTTAAGATCTTATGGCTACTATGCCCCTGTATGTCTTCAGCACGTTCAATCTAAACCTCCGGTTAGAGAGGATAAACTTGGGGCTTATGTCTTCATGAACACTTCTATTCCTTATTTCATAGGCTAATAAAGCTAGATATATTTCACATAGATAAAGCTTCTTTTTTTTTCTTCCATGCTCTTTTACTGTTGTAGAGTATTGGAACAGTCTCATCTAAGGAGAATTAGTTTTGCAATGTGTTTTCATTTATCTTATTTAACAGCCACTTTCTAAATATGTGTGGTTTTTGCCACCTAACATATTCAGTCAGCATACTGTCTAAAAAACATAAATTGAAAATTTATTGAAAATGTAAGGTATCAGCTTACAGAAAAAATATTGGAACACTTGAATTAGTACATGTAAAGCGAACCTGGGCCACACGAGAGAGTGGAATCTACACATTGTATTATTTCTCACTGAGTAAAGAGGACTTGCACAAAAAAAAAAAAAAAACCAAACTTGAAAAATTGTTTTGTACTATTCTGGAAAGTATGACTGCTGACTCCTCTGCAGTGTTCTGACAGTTTGGAAAGAAGGTTATTTTCTTTCTTTCTTTCCATAATCATTGAAATAACTCTAAGCAAACTGCTGTGCATCGTATCACTGACTTCAGTAATTTGCAGGCAACTTCAATGACTAAAAACAGTGCCACACACAGAGAAGGCTGGTGCTGAATTATGCAAGAGCAAGCCACATATTTCAGCCTGAATGAGGAAAGTAAGAGCCATGTTGGATATTAAGAAAACATATCAGGTTCAGAGGTCTGTAATTAATCTTGTCTGTGCATGTAGCCAGGCTAACCTGCTTGCAGGAACACAACATCTCAGCGCCTTTTTCCTCTTCTGTGAATACACAGCAAACCATGGACATGTGGGATTTGACCCCATTAATGTGATTGGACATAGTCAAGTTCTTGAATATTATACTGCATTCTTAGAAGTATTAAATATTTACATCAGTTCTTCATAAATGTTGTACAGAGAACAGGCAGATGGAATGAATTTCTATTTTGCTAGCCTACAGTATATGCAGATAATACAGATATTTCTAGACAAGAATTACATTCTGCTGTCAGCTGGAGCAGAGAAATTTGGTCTGCAGTTGATCCCAGCATCTCTGATTGATAGAAAGAAAAGTTAATATAGTACCCATAAATACACTTTTAAAACAACATTGTCCTTTTTTATACAACCAGTGAAATATCATAATTGAATACATTCACTTTTATAACATGTTAACACTCAGATATATGTAGTGAAATTGACTGAAAATAAATTAAAATAGATTGAGTTCTTTTATTGACCTTGACAAATGTACAAATGCCATAGATGGTGATTATGATGATCCTTATACAAAGAAAAAGCTATAACCAAGCATGCTGCAAAGGCCACTTCCATTAGAAGGGCTCTCTCTATTGATTGTGTGGAGTCTTCCTTGAGATGTACAACAGTAGGTATTTTTTTTTAAATTGATCTTAATGATTAAAGAGACCTTAATTTCCCTTTCACACCAGAAGTATTCTGATTGTAAATGTAAGAGCCTAATATAAGTTCCTTAATGGGAAAAAATAGATACATTCCCACTTGCTTTAAAACTTTACGTTCAGTATATCACAATAATATGTCTAAATTTATCAGATTATAATGTTTATTTTGAGGCTTTGCCTTCCTTGTGAAATCAAACACAGTTTTCAAATATTGAAATCATTGCCAGAGTTCTAACTTTCAAAATACATCAACATAATTTGTGATGCTATTCTGGACATGACTGGAAGGTGGACTTGTTAGTGTTGTGTCATTTTTCAGTGTCTCAGCACATACAGAGCTGATTATCTTAAGATGTTCAGCTCCCCACATGAAAATATTTAAAATACCTTTGAGTTTTAATCCATATATGCATCCAATGAACCACTGTAAGCATCTATGCAGACATTAGAGAATTGGGTAAGTAGAAAAGTAATTTTATGGTTTTTTAAATTAATCACCAATATGGCAGAATCAGACTTTGACAGTCCACTAAAATTTCATGGAAAGTTAACATTTGTAACTGATCCTGCTAATAGTCATGTCTCTGAGCACCTGATAAGTCATCTGAGCCAAAATCAGTCTTTTCACAATGGTCTCCTATGAGCTTCATCCTTCTGGATTTCCAACCATGTAGAACAGATTTCTACTAAATTTCTCCTCTGCTTTCAAATATACTTTAGTGTGAACAAGATTGGAAACTTATGTTCTCAGGTGCCATTTTCCCTGCTCTGATAGAGATAATAAATGGAAAAGTGAAAAGGTAAGGAAATTACCACACTTGTAAATTTTAGGGTTATTTAAGAAAGTGTGATTTACTGACTGTACCAATTATTAGAGGAAGCCTCGGTAGCAAGAAACTGATGTTCCTTGCATGTACAAATCTTGGAGTAATTCCATAATTTTTGGAAGCAATGATAAACTTCATCAGCAATGATAAATTTCTATATTTAGATTAGAACTGAACGTTGAGTTGATTTTCTGTTCACTCTAAAGATTTCAGTGGCAGGCAGTTTCAGTGGCCCTGACTGTCTGGACAACCAGTGTGGCTCAGTAAAAGAGAAGAAAAGCCAAGGATATGAGCAAAACCAAATTTTGTTTTATAAATCAAATACTTTCTGTTACTCGAACTGAAATCAGTGTATTTTGGACTGGAAAAGGAGAATGGAAAGAAGGAGGTGGGACAGTTGAGGAACAATCCAGATCTTTCACTTGAAGAAGAACAGAGGGTGGTATAGTAAAGATTTTGTTCAGAAAATCCATTCATTTGCTAATCACTTCTACCTACAGTAGCAGTCTCAAGTTCAAAAAGGAAAACTTGCATATAGAAAATTATCCAAGTATTAAAGTGATGTCAAAGACCCTGCATTTGTTTGAGCTCCAAGCTGCCCAAATGTCATATCACAAAGTCTCTAAGCCTTGAAACCACTTTTTTATTTTGTGGGAAAGAAAAAATTTTAATGGCCCAATTTCTTGCTTCCACAAACATGTTTAATAACTTCTGAGTTTTTTCACACAGAAAAATGTACTTAATGACCTAAGACAATAATTTAAGTACAGTTTTCAACTTTAGCCTGCTCTGTTATGTTTCATAGTAATTTAGTTGAAGCTTTTTTACTCCATTAATCATTAAATGAATGCATTTTCCTTACAACTTGGAATCTTACTGACCCAGTCAATGAGGAATCTAAAAGATGCAGCTACCTTGCAATGGCAATAAACAGAACTTATGAAGTGCAGAGCTGACTAGTTGTTTTACAGCACAAGCATTTCCAAGTGAGATTGCCTGATCACCTCTGGTGATGAAGGAGCTCAAATAGCAGGGATGGGGTGACTCTTGATTTATGGAACTGCAGTTCTTTAACCAGTGCATGGAGCAGACCCTTAGCAGCAGCAAGAGGAAAAGCTAAATATGTGTTTAGTGTAACAATCCAAAACTAAAATGTTAAGCAAAACAATTTAATTTCTGAGACAGAGAATGGTTCTTTGCCTTGTTTTCACTACAGCACAGGTGTTTTTCAGAGAGGTGGATATGACAGTCATCATATGTAAAACAAGTTTTCAAACAGAATAATTGTAAAACAGATATAGGCACAATTTAGAACTGTACTGATTTTGCAGAGTGAGTCTATTGCTCTGCTTTTACACATTTTTATTGAAGCTGAGTAAGCCACAGAAACAAAATCATACAACTAGCTCTTTGGATTCCAATATTTTCATTTGTGTCATAAGATTTTTCTAGCAAAAAAAAATCTGACACAACAAGAAAATCTGTACAGATAACATTCTTCACTGTTTTGCCACGCACACATGTGAATGACTGACTGTTTAGAGATTTGCTGAGAAAAGAGGATAAAGGAGAATCCAGAGCTAAAAAAATGTGATTCCTTCATCAACCTCCAAAGTCCTTTCGGAACTATGTTAGTTAAGAGATACATAAAATTTGGAGCCAGACATCTCTAAGACTTGTATATTCAGCAGTGTTATATACTGAACCTATCCTTTTTTTTTTCCCCAGAAATAATTATTTAACCAAAATGAAGAATGATAGGAAAAATTTCCTTCTCTTAACAGACTTAGGAGTTCCCAGACCACTGTGTAAAGCTTTACATAAGGGATATAAAGTAGTATTTATACTTTAATATTATCCTAAGCACCCTTTGAAACCACAGCTCCTTTCTGCCAGGCACTGAACAAATACACAGGTGAAGATACTTCCTGACCCAGAAACCATATACTCCATACAGAATGAGAAATAAGAGCAATAATACATAATAGTATTATTATTGCCATATAGTAACTCAGCTGTTGAAGAGGGAACAGAAAACATTTGGATCGGATCAGATCATAGGACACATACCCTCCTGAGACTTGCAATAAAGGATATACTCTAGAAAACAGTCTAAACAAATGCCACTATACACCAATACTTCCCTACATAGTCAGCCAACCTTCTGTGTCCCACCAGTTTCCTGAGACTCAGGTGGTATCTTTGTGCTTAATATTCCTGCATGGATTCTTTTATTCAATAAATTAGTTCAAATGAATTTCTTTTAAGACTATGTAACCTTTAGAAATGCATGCTCCTGATACCTGGATGAGCTAGCCAACACTGCTGTAGATATGAGTGCTATATCATCCTGAGATTTAAGTACCTCAAAGAGTGTGGAACAGGACCTACTGCTGGGATCTTATGATTTTTCCTTTCCTTCAAGTGTCTGAATTCCTCATAACTATGTTATGCAAAGCATCTCCTTGGTAGTATTTGATGTGATCATGCAGTCAAGGATCACACTTGTACTACAGCTGGTACTGAACCTTTTAAAGGTTATGTTTATTTAAAGATTATCTGGAATACATCCCAGTCTATATATCTGCCTGACTAATTTAGATTTTGGCAAGTAAGGCTTTGCTGGGATGTTACAGGGATGATTAAACACCTTAATACAAATACCACACCCCTTTCGCTTTCTGTAAAATCCCTGTGGGCTGTACTTTAAAGAAAATCAGATAGATGGCTGGATGGTCAACAAAGATGGACAAAACACTTCTACTAGACACTTGCAGTTTACCATGTCCTAGAGTTTATCCATCTGTAGAACAAATCACCTGCGAGCTGTTTGAGTAATATGACTGGGTAAGCATTGCTAAGTACTCTGTAATAACAATGCTACTGCTGAAAAAAGACTTGTATACAAGGTATGCACACTGATGGCTTTTGCAGACAAAAAATGCAAATTAAAGCTCATAAGAATGCAATCTTACCCTGCCAAAATATTTATTCATGGCAGGCATTATCTGCACAATTCAGAAACACATACAGCACTCCATATCACAAACTGCTGACAAGATGTAGAAAAGGCAATAACACTCTAACGTCTATGCACTTTATTCGTTACTCTGCCGAGGTAGAAGTACATGCATACATTTTCAAAACTAGTTAGAGAGCTCATTGTCAGCAATTCATTCCCTAACATTTCTGCTGCAGATCCTTCATTCACTTAGTCTCAGAGCCATCAGCATTTGAGGCAAATGTGGAAAAAACATCCTTGCAGCAAGGAGTAGAAGCAGACATCACATAGTTATGTGTCCACTGGAGGACTGATATCTGACTGGAAATACCAACTGGCTTGAAATTTTAAATGACCATGTGACATGAGGTCATTGTCCCTTTTCTGTTACAAATTAGGAGTCTATACAAAGCTTTAAAAATCCTCCTAGTTCCTTTTTTTGAGATAACATGTTCAAATGCACTTTAAAACTTGAAGCACATGAACTGTTTCTATTTGTATTATTAAATTCTGTATCTATATCCATAAAAGCAGAAATATTTTTATTTCCCATTATTTTTCACAATCTTTCAGCATTACCAGTGATATCACTGGTTATTATGCAATACCTCAGTGATGCGCAATCAAGGGATATTTTGAAATAGGCAGTGTGTAATGCCATTAATAGCTTCCTTTCAAGAGAAAGCAAGGTACACAGGCCTGAGCAGGCAAAGCACTGGTACCTTTTTCTGAGACCATTGCTACTGTCAATGTCCTCATGGGATACTATGTCCCATAACATGGCCTAAGATCCTTGTGCTGGAGTACACAAATGTCAAATATTCTTTTAAATAGGCATTTTTGGTATTCACAGAGCATGCAAGTATAAATGAACTGATACCCAGTGATAAACTCATGGCACTTCCTTCTACTTTGATAAAAATGACGTAGGCAATTAAAAATTTCAGTGGGTTTTATTAACAAAAAGCCTCTAAACTTGCAAGTCCCAAGGAATGGCGATCTGCCGAGCTGTGAGGCAACGGGGAACGGCGCCGGGTGCGCACCCACCGTCAGGGAGGGGTTTCGATTTTTATAGCCCCTGGGCGGGTGCC
>VZRX01022226.1:57163-77826 GCA_013398075.1 Notiomystis cincta | reverse complement strand
TGGATGGCATCCCATCCCTCAGGGGGTTCTAACATTGGTGATTTTCATGAGGAATAGCTTTGACCTCCTGGCTACTTGCTGTTGTCAGTGTCAGGGTCTCTAGGGCCTGGTTTGTAGTGGGAACCTCTGTGGTTGTTTCCTACAGCTGATTCTGCACCATACAAACAGCCTTCCTGAGAGCTGTGCTTGTGTGGTTGACATCAGGGTTTTCTGCCTGCACCTTGGTTGGGATGGAGATGGTTGCAATCCAGCACTCACAGAAGATGGCAGGAACTGATCAACCTGCCAGCTCCAGGCAGGGTCTGTGGAGAGTTTGGTGTGTTCCCCAGCTCACCAGCTGCCCTTTGCACCAGGCTCATGGTTGGTGCTGGAGGACAAGGTGAAAGGCAGGAGCAATTCCAGTGTTGCAGCTGCCTTTGAAGGTCCTGTTTCCCCCTGCAGATTGAAGAGCTTTTGAAGGAGGTGACATTGAAGGAGACGAAGAAGAAGAAGATTGATGCCTTCCTCCATGGAATTAACAGCCTGCTGGGCGCCATCCCAGAGACCCCAGAAACTGAAGTATGTTCCAGGGTTATGGAAAAGGTGGCAAGACCCCTGTCCTGAATGGAGCAGGAGCAGGCTCTGCTGTTGCTCTGCAAGCAGAGCTACTCATGGACTGTCTCCCTTAGGAGCTGAAAAAATAATACTTTGCTTTTTCTTGGAGTAGAAATGGGGGACACTGTCTTTAAGGTCTGTGTGCAGCGGTGTGGGCAGCAGGGTCTTGGTCCTGTACATGTGCTGCTGTTGATGCTCAGAGCATTTTGTGTGTCCTGTCTGTTCCCAGCTCACTGACCAGGCCTGGCTTCCCAAGGATGTGAAGGTCCCGTTCCTGCAAGTGCCATTCAACGTCAAGGGAAGGTTCCACTTCGTGCCCCCATCCGAGCTGAACGTGGTGGGCAGTTACCTGCTGGGCACCTGTGTTAGGCCAGAGATCAATGTGGACATTGCAGTGACCATGCCACGGGTGAGTCTGGCCATGCACTTCCTGAATGGCTTGGGACCTGCTGGAGTCCTGTCCTCTCCTGACCTCCACGAGCTTTGCCCTACCCTCTTCATTCCTCAGTGAGGTGGCAGCATCTGAACATGCAGGGTGACTCCCATGAGGAGCTGGGAAGTGCAGTCTGGCCTTTGCTCTATCACAGCTTGCACCTGTTTGATCTTAGTTCCTCTTCAGGATCTTCCTTCTCTCTGTCTGAACTGAACATTGCCAGGGAGATGAATGCTGTCTGTTTTTGTACCCAGTTGCACTTCTACTCCAGCTCCCAAGACTGTTACTGGGAAGGAGATGTTTGGAGGCTGGTAACCTCCCCTTGCTGCCCAGATTTGCTTCTGAGAAAAGCTTGAGACCAAGCACACTCTGTTTGGCTGCATGACTGCTCTTGTCTCCTGCAGTCCTGGTGAGCCAGCAGCAACCTCCTGACCAGCTTCGAGCTCCTTGGGGCTGAGATAGGGCTGCCTGTGGGGCCAGGGAGATCTGTGGGTGGTGAGGTGCCTCAGGCTGAACTGAACTCAGCAGGTGGATGAGGTGGCATTGCCCTGTCCCTCTCTTCCCAGGAAATCTTCCAGGACAAAGATAACCTGAATCAACGCTACCACCGGAAGAGAGCCCTGTACCTGTCCCACATTGCCCAGCATTTGTCCAAGGAGAAGCTCTTTGGCAGTGTGAAGTTTGCCTACATGAACAGCAACCATCTGAAGCCCATCCTGCTCCTGAGGCCTCAAGGTGGCACTTGAGCCTTGCTCTGGTGTGGGGTGTGACTGGGGGTACTGATGTTGGGTGGAGGATGGTGGTCTTGTTGGGTGGAGGATGGGTCTCTTTAATGGCCCTTTGAAGAGGGATCAGTCTGGGACTGCCATCACAACTGGGGATAAATTTTGAGTGCTTCTCAGTTGTTTTCTCCCTTCACCCAGAGTCTAGTCCTCAGTGTCTGTCCCATTCCCAATCCTCCTCTGCAGTTTGGCTGGGCTCTCCAGCCTTGGCTTCAGTGGCTGGCACATCCTGTGGGTACTTCAAGGAGTAAAAAAGTAAACCCTACAAAACACACCTGTGTCCAGCACTGCTCTTCTTTCCTGATCTTCCCAGCCCTGTTCCCCACCATCCTCCTGCCTCCCCAGGAACCTGTGTGCAGTCTGGCTCTTCCTTGATGAGATGATGTGGGATGCATGGGCTGCTGAGTGCTGCTTGTTTCCACAGCCTTCAGGGGATAATGGGTGGGGTCTGGGACGGATGTGGCATGGCAAGGCCAGGACAGGCAGGGGTGCCAGGCTGGCCAGTGGGGAGGTTGAGGGGACTGGGGCATGAGCAGTGTGACCTCAAGGTCATCTCTGGCTCTGGCATATGGTCACTCTCTGCTCTGAGATGATTTCCACTGCTGCAGAACTTTGCTGGGAAGGAGGTTTTTTCTTTCCCCAGGCTGGGAATGCTCTGGGTTTTCCCAATTTAATCTCTGACATCTCTTCCTCCTGTACATCTCCCCTTGGATGCTTGCAGGCAAGGATGAGAAGATGGTCACTGTCCGGCTCCATGCTTGTCCTGACTTGGGTCTCTTCAAACCCACCCGCTTCTATCCCAGCAAGAACAACATCCGGACTGCCTGGTTCATGGAGCAGAGCACCCCCAAAGAAGGTAGGGCCTGGGGCTGGGGGAACAAGATGCTTTTTGTTTCAGGCAGAGACTGCAGCCAGTGCCTGCAGGTGGGTTCACTGCAGCCCTTTCCTGTGGCTGGGTCCAACATGCTGTCATCTCCCCACACAGGAGCCACGGAGCCCCCGACCCCACACTACAACAACTCCATCCTCTGTGACACAGTGATGCTCTCCCACCTACAGTTCTTGTCTAATGCAGCCACGGACTTCCCAGGCATGAAGGATGGCCTGGCCCTCCTCAAAGTTTGGCTGAACCAGCGGCAACTCAGCAAGGTATGTCCTGTGCCAAGGTGGGCTCTGCTTACCTGGCTGACCTGCCTTTGACCTGCTCTCCTTCCGAGGGTAGAAGGGTGGTGGTTTGGTCCTGGTGGGTGAGGTGGTGGCTTGTGGCTTTGTTTTGAGCTGTGCTAGGGTTTCATGGAGGCCCCATACGAACCTGTGTGTTGCAATGAGGTTGTGGTACCTCTGTTTTCACAGGGCTTGGGGTGCTTCAGCGGCTTCTTGGTCTCCATGCTTGTTGCCTACCTGCTGATGAAGCGCAAGATTGTCAAGATGATGAGTGGATACCAGGTGTTGAGGAGCACTCTGCAATTCCTGGGTGAGTCTCCAGGAGCCCCTCTGGACTGGGAAAAGTTGGTGGTGTCTCTGCACCACCTGAACACTGTGGGGGAAGAGGCAGAGAGGCTGTTGTGGCTTTTCCTTCTCTCATGTTGAGCCTCTGTGGGTGGGATGGACAGGAGGGGATGAGTCAACAGAGCAGGGCTGGATGGTGCAGCTTGCAGAGGGATGGGTAAGTCCCAGCACAAAGTGGAGGCCAGCAGTGTATTGTAGCACTGTTGCAATTGCAAGACCTTGGTGGTATTGACACATAACTGTGCCACTGTCACCGGGGGGCAGATGTGGATGGTGGTGTGACTTGCTCCTTCCTGTTGTTACACAGCCTCCACTGACCTGAGCGTGACAGGGATCAGTCTGGCCAAGGAAGCTGATCCCTCCTTGGTAAGCAGCCCTCTGAGGGGTTTGTGTCTGTGTCTGTCTGTACTGCCACTGCTCCTGGGGCAGAGATGTGCCTGGAGCAGGGATGTGCCTGGGGCAGGGATGGCAGATGGAAACAGTGTTGGGGTGTCTTGGTGTCTGTGTTGTGCCACAGCACTAAGGACCATGTTTGCTTTTCCAGCCTGTCCTCGATGATTTCCACGAGGCATTTGAAGTGGTCTTTGTGGATCCCTCTGGACTGGTGAATCTCTGTGCTGATATGACTGCCAGCAAATATCACCAGGTACTGAGCAGGCTGTGATGGCTCCTTGAGGTGCTGTCTTAGGACCAGACAGGCAGAGAGTGGTTAGATGTCTTTGAGAAGAATGTAAGACCAAGGGAGGGCATTCAGTGTGGCTTTTTAAGCTTTTAACATCTCCAGTTTTGAAGATTGTAAGTGAGTTTAGAGACTTAGATGTAGTGCTGCATTACCAATCTTGCTTGAGTGATGTGGGGAAAGTCGTTTCCCTCTTCATGTGCACCTTTGGGTGAAGCCAAGTAGCTGTTCAGCAGATGTAACTGTTCTGAAGGAGGGAAAAAAGCCCACCTTGATGTCAGGGATATCAAGAAGGGACTGTCTGGCCAGCAGTGAGAGCTGTTTGTGACTGGGCTTCATGGTAAGGATAGAGACTGGGATCTGGGTATGCTGCTGACCATGGAACTGGGCTGGCCCTGGTTGATGGCAGAGCACAAGTGACCACTGCTGGAGGGATTTGTTCTCCTTCTCCCTTAATATTCCTGCTCCTGCACTGCCTTCCGTCCTTGCTTAGGTCCAGTTCGAAGCCAAGCGCTCTATGGAGATTTTGGATGACCGGATGGTGGATGGCTTTCAGGGGCTGCTCATGACCCCCAAGCCCATGCTCAGGACCTTTGACCACATCTTCCAGTGAGTCTCACTGTGCTGGTGGAGTGGCACTGAGGGAGCCTGCTCAAAGAAGAGTGAGCTGCTTCTGGGGTAGAGTTAAACTTACCTGGTGGGAGGTGGCTCTGCTATCTCTGAGATAGACACTGGTGCCTCCTTGCACTTGGCTGTTCCACTTTTACTGTCTAGATAGGCTCCCAGAGGAGGGGAGCAACATTTAAGCCTTGGAAGCAGTAACCAGCATCTCCTGAGATGCCAGAGGGCATTGTTGTAGCCTCCATCCTGGGCTAGGATCCTCAGTTCTCCATTTTATCCATCCTCTAACATATGCCTCTCTCAGAAGGGATTTGGTGGCAGAGGTAGGTGAGCAGCTTCTCTTCTTCTCTGTAGCCTGAAGCATGTCTCCAAGCTGCAAGGTACCTGCAAGAAGATGCAGCTGCTGAATGAGCTGATGGATCGGGGTGGTAACTACGTGGCTGCGGCCCTGCCCTTCGTTGTCTCGCTGCTGGCACGTGGTCTGTCCCAGAGAGCACAGCTTGTGACTCATTCCCTGCCCCAGACCCCCGAGGTAATGCAGCTTGACAATGACACTGCACCCTTTGCAGCTTGGGGGGTCTCATCTATCTCTTGTGGCACTACAGAGCATAGGGATAGCATCCCTGCTCACATTGGAACAAGACAGGCATGTCTCCTTTGCTGGGGAAACAGAACCTGAGGCCCTGCACTGGGCTGTGGGATGCAGCTGTGTGGCTTTCTCTGTTCACAAGTCCTGGTCCAGTAATGGGGCACAGTGAAGACAACTTTTCATTTGAGAGACCTATTAGATGAGGCTTTCCCTCTCTGAGCTTGTCTGGGCACCTGGGACAACATAGCAGGAGGTTCATCTAGCATCCCAATATCCCAGTAGCTGCTGCTCCAGAAACCTAACATCTCCTTGTGCTTCATGTTCCTCATTCTCCCACAGTGGCCAATTGATGCTGAGCCCCCAAAACACAAGGATGTTGGGCCTCTGACGTTTGGGCTCCTGTTTCTCCCAGAGTTTGCTGCCAGCACACTGGAGAAGGGTCCACAGGCTGATCACCCTGAGGTGAGGAGAGGAGCCCTGCTTGTGCTGAGTAAGAGCAAAGCTGGTGCTGTAGTGTGGTTCAGACAGCTGTGGGGCTGGCTGGTGGTCCTGGGAGGGTTTTGTCTGGCCCAGAAGTGACCTGTGTCCCTGGTCTGGCTTCTTCAATGTTGCCCCACAGGCTTTAGAGTTCCGGACCTTCTGGGGAGAGAAGTCAGAACTGCGTCGGTTCCAGGATGGCAGCATCTGTGAGGCCGTGGTGTGGGAGGCCAGCAGTGTCTGCCAGAAGCGCCTCATCCCTGAGCAGATCATCAGGCACCTCCTGAAGCTGTAAGTTGCACTGAGCAGCAGCTGTGGGTCTCTGCTGGTCTTCTGCCATGTGTCCTGTCCTTCGTGACCCCATTGTCAGCTTCATGCTTTGTGGGGTGTTGTGGGTTGTTTTCGATTTGTGACATCTGGAAATCATTTCAGTTGTCCTGGGAAGGGCAAGAACCTGGTTTTGTAGCCTCTGCTGGACATAATGCAAAGGGCAAGGAGGCAGCATGGTCCTGCCCTTACATTTAGATGGATGCTGGGACACCCCTCAGAGCTGGAAGAGAAGCTGTCTGGACCTCACAGGACATTTCTGTGAAATCCTCTGAGGCCTTGTAGTGGCTCACAAGATTGTGTTTTCCCCGTGCCATCAGAAAGCCTCTGCAGCAGTTTATGCTATCTGCCAAAAGTGAGGTCCTCTTGCACAGAAAGTGTATTTGCCTGTGCCTCTTTGTCCTGACTTGAGGATGATCTTGTGAGGGAAGGCTGCACTTTAATGGCTTTGCATCCTGTGAAGCCGCACAAGTTACTGTTCCACTTTGGATAGAATACGTGGGTGGGAGGAACACACAGAGATTGGTCTTTTCACCTTCTGTACAGAGGGGGTTCTCATCCTTGAGCTGACCCGTGCCCTGTCAATAGGATCAATAGGCTGCCATATCATAGCTCTAATGCTCTGTTTTCTTCTCCCACATAGCCATGCAGATATTCCTGAGTCCTCCATCTGCTACACAGGAGCCCTGCTGGAATCTGTGATCAGGACTGGGAAAGAGGTATGATTGCTTCCCCAGTGGGGCTGGGGCTTTCTCCTGGAAGAGCAGTGAGGGGAGGGCTGTAGGGATGTCATTTGAATGGCACTGAGGCAGCTGGGTGGTTCCCAAGAGAATGTAGTAAGGGTAATGATCTACCACGTCTTTTGTAGCACCCAAGGCATAACATCTGAAATCATCTTGCTTTAGCATCCCCCAGACCTCATTTTCCCCTGCAGGCATCCCACTGTCCTATTCTATTTGCTCCTGCCCCTCTGTCCACATGTCTGAGGATATATTACTGTCTCACAGTGCTCCTCTGGCTGCACCTTTGAGGTACTGCATCCTTCAGGACAGGGGCCAGACAATTCTGTGCTCCCATTCCTTAGGTCCAGCTGGCAAACCCAGGAAAAGGATCTTTCCTGCCCTATTGCAAAGTGCTAGATTGTGCTCCATCTGAATGTGCAGATGAAACAAAGAAACCTCCCTTTCAGACAGAAAAGATGCATCTTGGAGGCTGGGAAATGTCCCTCCTTACAACTTCTGCTTTCCAGGCTGTGAAATTAGTCTGGAGACGAGCCATGAGCACTTTGGCACACTTTGTTCTTGTTTTGATGCCTTAGGATTTTAGCTTTTATATTTTTCATATATTTGCCATCCTGCAATTCTTTAGTTTATAACTCCAAACTCCATACAGAGTGTTAACTACTGTCTTCACATTTTTGGCCAGACAAAACAATTCCTCTCTAGGTCTAGGAATCAAAAACACCTTACTGTCTCAGACCCTGAGAATGTAAACAAAAGTGAGTTGGAGAGGGAGCCAACTTGAGATAAATTACTTCATTACCTGAAGCTGTAACTGGAAGATTAACCCCAGTATGCAAAAGGACCAAACTTATAAAAGTATGAAAACATGTGACCCACTGTCCATTTTGAGGTGTAGCCTCTGGAGGGGGGGGCTTCATTTGCCCAAAAATATCCCTGAAGGCCCTTCAATAAATACAATGGCATTTCATTTCCTTAGTTTTGTCTGGCCTCTGTTTTTAGGTAGCCCTGAGAAGGCATCAGTACAGCCAGCTCTTTACCTAGGTGTTGGATGGAGGAAGAAATTGTTTCCTTTCCACTTTCTAAGATCAAAGGGGCGCACATTTGATGGAAAGGATCTCCTGTGCCAGGACCAATTGCCATCTGGGCAGAGTTGGATGTCAGATTTGGGATGAGATGCCGGTTTTCACAGCCTGTTGTGTAGTGAGGCAGGAAGATCTGTGTACTGTGTCCCTTCAGGCTGGTCTGGGTTGGCAGGGCTGACAGAGGATGCATTTTCCTGCAGCCTGAGGAGCGCTTAGCAGTTCCATTGTTACCAGTCCTTGGGGAACAAAGGAGAAAGTTGCTGTTGAATGTGGGGTGGTGAATACAGGGGGATCTGCTGCTGCAGCTGTTTGTGTGCAGGCAGCCTGGGGAGGCAGCAATGCGAGCATGTGGGGGATGAAGGCAGAGGAGGGTGCAGCCACAGGCAGGACTGGGGTTGCCATTCGTGGCACACCCCGCAGAGGGTGCTGCTGCTCCGCCAGAGAGCCCAGGTCGAAAACTCCAGGCGTGTCAGCTCCTTGTGTGACTCTCAGCTGCCTCTGAGCTCCGTGGTTTGGTGTCACCAGTGTGTCCTCCCTGTTCAGGCTGCTCTGCTGTTATCTGGGGAGGTGGAAGCAGCAAGGGTTGCACCAGTTCTCCTTTTGGGTCTTCTCATCTGCCCTCCACAGGGCTCCTGTGATACACCGAATTTTTTCTGTCTTTGCTTTTGCCATGCTCCAGAGCTCTGCCTTGGCCTAGGATGTAGTCAGTGGAGTTTTCTGTTAACTGCTGCCTCTGTTGGCGTCATGGTAACTGCTGGGGAGACAGTAGCAGGGCTCTCACCCTGCCAGTGTGTGATCTCTATTCCCAGATCATTCTTGGCTTCTCCTTTACTATAGTAATTGCTGGCAGTAAAGCTCTTGGTGCTGCCTAAGTGTCTTGCAAAAGAAGTAATTTTATTTGCCACTGGAAATGCAGCCTCTAGGGTGCCTGTGGCTGCTGGGGAGTCACAGACAGCCCTGCCCTTGTCTTTCCTCTCCTTCTTACCTCCCCATTTTGCTGACTGCTCTTGCCAGAAGCTGCTCCTTGGGCTGGCAGTGCTGGCTCCTCGGAGCTTGGTTGTGGTGCCAGCCCATGAGGGGGGTGAGGTGGGTGCAGGGGCAGGAGAGGTGCATGGAGAGGCTCCCTGTGTGTCTGCAGGCGCTGGGAACGGGCGAGGAGGCCATGGTCAGTGTGGTCTGCTCCTACGATGACCTGAGCCGCAAGCTGTGGAACCTGAAGGAGCTGCCGCTGACGGTGACGGCTGTGCAGGGTGTCCACCCAGCCCTCCGCTACACAGATGTGAGTGTCCCCGGCCACAGCCACGTGTGGGGGTCTGGGGTGTGCCCTGGGCTGGGGGAGGACCAGGAGAATGAGTCACTCAGGTTTTGTGGCTCCTCAGAGCCCCTGGGGCAATACAGTGCCCCTTCTTTGCTGTTCCATCCTTTGGGCTGGCTGTGCACAGGTTGACCAAAGTCTCTGTACTGGAGGGCTTTGCTGGTGTGCGATGTTTGGGTGAGGGGATGCATATTGCCACGAGTTTTCTGCTCCCTGTTCTCAGTTGCTGAGTGGCTGTTCTCTTTCAGGTCTTTCCTCCCATTCCTATGAAGCCGATTTATTCTTTCCATAACAGAAGGAAGCACTGGCTGCTTCCTTCGGAGGAGAAACCCTGCCCAGCCTACATTACCCCTTTGAAGAGTAAGTGGGGAGGGATGTGAGTGCAGATGATCTGGTGGAGGGAAGTGGAGGCAGGCAGCCATGCTGGCTCTGTTAGTGCTGTGTTGGTGTGCTGCAGGCAGGAGCAGAACCCTGGCTCCTCCTGCCCTCTTGCTGTAACCCTTAGCTCCAGACACCCTCTATCCAACACCTTATTTCTGTGTGGGACTCACTGACCTCCTGCTACCCCTTTGCCCCCAGTCATCTGCCACATGGAAGGCAGTGGCCAGTGGCCACAGGACAAAGGAGCCATCAAGCGCATCAAGGCCGCTTTCCACCTCCAGCTGGCTGAGCTCCTGCGGCAGCAGCACCAGCTGGTCTGCAGACCTGCAGCCACCCACACTGATGTGTACAAGGTAGGGGGGTCCCTGGGACCTTCTCTAGGCCTGACCTGACCGAGGTGGGGGGGTGTGGCAGTGATCCCACTGGACAAAACCTGTATTTGGATGGTGGGCCTGTGAAAGAGTGTGGTGGGACTGCACTGATGTCAGGATGCTGCTATTGTATCCCTGAGGGGCAACATAACACACGTTGTGCTGCTTATGTCACTGTTAGCCTGACTTTGCCTCGTGCTCCCTTCCCAGGACGGCTATGTTTTCCGTCTCCAAGTAGCCTACCACCGGGAGCCCCTGATCTTGAAGGAGGTGGTCACTCCTGAAGGAATGCTGAAGTACCAGGACACAGAGGAATCCCGGCAGCTGGAGCTGGAGACGTTGCATCTGCCCTATCTAACCAGCTCGCTGCATGGGTAGGTGAGGCAGAAGGTGCCTGAGGGGTCAGAACATGGGACGTGGCTGGAAACCAGCATGGAGGTGCCCTTGGATCCTGGAGGGTGTTGGTGGGTAAGAGGAGCTTGCAGTGGGAAGTGGCCCTCCAGCCAACGCTGTGAGAGGCTGTTTGGAAGGTTTAAGGGAGGGATGTGGATGTGGGTGGCACCAGTTGTCACCCTGAGGTCACTGATGTGGGGAGACGGGTACTAAAATGCAGCATGGTTAGAAAGGAGCATGAGGCAGCATTTTCCCTTCTTCCCCCCAAAATCTCAGCACCTGCTGAAAGTCCCTGTGCTTGTGATGCTGTGTAAGTGTTCCTTGCAGATTTTTGCCTCTTCTTTCTTGCCGATGCCAAGAGGCTGCTGTGGGTTCTGGGGTGTGTGGGCTGAGCAGTGGCATGTCTCCCTCCTCACAGGCTCCAGCAGCAGCACCCTGCCTTTGGCAGCACTTCCCGGCTGGCCAAGCGCTGGGTCAATGCCCAGCTCCTGGGTGACAGCATCTCTGAGGAGTGTGTGGACCTTCTTGTGGCATTTCTCTTCCTCCACTCAGCCCCCTTCACACCACCCAGGTGAGGATGAGGAGCCCAGGCTGGCCTGATGGGGCTTTAGTGCCTTTCATTACCTGGCATGGAGGAAAGGTGGGATGCTGCTCAGGCAGGAGGTGTTGGGAGTATTCACAGCAAGGAGCAGGAGGTGTTGGGAGGGTTCACAGCAGGGAGCATGAGGCCTCTGTGCTGCCAAAATACTGTCTCAAGTCCTGTTGGGAGTTGCCAGAGGAGATGGAGACACTTAGCACTGCAGGGCTGTGGCTTTCCCTGCCCTGTGCACTGCAGAGAAAGGGGGAAGGCAGGTAAGGCTTGGGAGTGAGTGGCCTCTAGGTGCTGGTGGCACAACTGCAGGGTGTCTTGTGCCTTCTGGAGGACTGCTGAGGCCTCTGTTCTGAGGGTGATGGCCAGGAGAAGCAGGGTGAGGGCTGTGTTGTGGCCACCAGCATGCTGGGGCTCCTGGGTTCCCCAGGGAGGATGTTATGGTGGTGATGGCAGCTCCAACCTCCTTTCCTCTTGGAGAAGACTTCCAAGGGAAGGACGAGAGGTCAGGCCTTGAAAACTGAATGGAGCAATGTGTTGGTAAATAACCCTAGAGAACCAATTGCTTGCTGGCCCCTGGCAGACAGATGTTATGGGGCCCAGAGGAAGTGAAATGAAGTTAAAGGAAATGTTTTTGTTCTGTGGGGAGTCAAAAGGTTACTCTGCCCTGCACTCGGTGTGCAGTTTCCTTTCCCAAAGTAGCAGGAGCAACAGTCGGATGCCTAGAATGCTTTCCTGTCTCCTAAAATAGCAGAACCCCCATCTTCCCAGCTGTCTGGCTTTGTACATATGTTGTGTTGCAGGGGAAGAGGCACATTGGGAACTTGGCTGGTGTTCAGACCTGCACCAGAGATGGGAGCAGCCCTCTCTCCATCTCCTCCTTGCTCCAGATCCAGGAGTCTGGGTGGGAAGAGCATCAGGAAATGGGGCAACTGGGGGGCTATGATTTACATTTTGCTGGTTTCTTTTTCCTGAGGAAGGGAGAGCAAGGGAGGAAAGACTTCACTGGAGATTTGGAGAAGGGGAGGTGTCTCAAATTTGTTCTGAATTTCCTTTTCCCATCACAGATATACCTTGTTGGGCTGCATGTGGGGTTGGGCATTCACTAAGTCACTCCCAAGTGCAGCTCTTCTTGCTGCCAGGAGAGCAAATGCCAATGTTGAGCTGTTTTGTCCTGCCTGCAGCTCTCCACAGGTGGGGTTCCTGCGCTTCCTCAACTTGCTGGCGACCTTTGACTGGAAAAACAACCCTCTGATTGTCAACCTAAACACTGGCCTCACAGGTGAGCAGGCAGCAGGTAGGAGGGCTACAACATGAGATTCTTGAGCCCTCTTTGGTCAGTGCCTGGCTCCAGATCTCTTGGATACAGGAAGGCATCACAGCTTGTGCTGAGGGCAAGGAGGTTTTCCACTCCCTTGCTCCTGTCCTGTCATGTTTAACTTGCCTACAGGTTGGGTTTGGTTCTGCCATGTGTGGTTTTATTTTTTTTTCCCTGCCTGCCTCTGAAGAGGTGGATCTTAGTGATGATGCTCTAGTGCTTCTGGTCTTGTTGAAATCTGTGACAAGCGTGGGTGGTGTTGGATGTGGTGGTGTCTTTGAAGCCCTGTGTTCCTGCCCTCTAGTGTTTCATCTGTTGATTGTCTTTTGGATACCTGCTGGAGCCACAACAGACCATGGGATTGTCTTGGCTCTGCAAAGTCTTGGGGTGGGGGAGAGAGTTACACACAGGTTTTAAAGCTTATTTATAATGAAAGGTAAAGGTGTTTGGTAGAGAATTGGGTTTTGAAAACTGATTTTTTCCAGAGTGCCCTCCAGGTTATTTTAATGAACTAAAGAGCTGGTTTTTTTTCCCACCTGAGGGGAAATAAAAGACAAAAGATAGAAGACTTTTTGGATAATACAAATTGTCACTAGCTTATAGTGTGAGTTTCCAGTTTGTGTCAGTTCCATCATCTGCCCTGCCTGAGTCCACCTGAGTGGGTTTAGAGCAAAGGTCCATCTAAGGGGAGTGAGGAGCAAGCCCGAAGTGAAGAGCTCTGGTTGCGCATGGACTGTGAGATCAGAGGGTGGGAGAGACCCAGTCCTGTTGTGCTGCCCTTTCCTGGCTGTGATGGAGGTGAGGAAGCCGGAGAACTGTGGATGGGGCAGAGCATCTCACGTGTCTGCCTTCCCTCTCCAGACTCTGACTGCACAGAGATCAAGAACAAGTTTGTAGCAGCTCGCTCTCGCCTCCCTGTCATGTTCCTGGCCACCCCCAAAGACCAGCTGAGCTCCATGTGGACCCGGGAGCGCCCCTCAGCACAGGTGAGCTGGGCCCTTTGTCCCCTTGCCTCTGGTGGCTGCTGGTTTGGGGCAGTTCCCAGCTCTTAGTGCTGGAGCCAGCTCTTACAGCCCTGTGAGGGAAGGGGGTCCCTGTTACATCCAGGACTGTCAGGTTTTACCCTCTGACTTCTTCCCTCCCAGATCCTGCAGCGCCTTGTCCTGCTCGCCTCAGAGTCTCTCCGTGCCCTGGAGGAGCAGCTCATGGACCCTCTCAGCGACCAGGATGTGAAGGTAACCCCCTGGGGCAGCAGCACAAGGGTTTTCAGGCTCTGGCCAAGCAGACTGGACTTTGGTGATGGTTGCTGGGATGTGTTAGGGGATTTCAGGCTGTGGCCATGTGGTTGCCCTGGGATGCAGAGCTGCAAGGATGGGAGGAGAGAGGCTGGTCCCTCTGTGCCTCCCTGCTTCTGGGGGACCCTGCTATGCACTCTGCACTGCAGCTTGGGGTGACTAGGACAAGTTTATTCTGTGTTCCCTGGTTTTCTTGGGACATGAGCAAAGCCATGATATTCCTGTGCCAAACCAGTTGTATGTCTGTGACTCAAATGGTTCCTCTGGGAGGCTGTTTTGGGATAGCTGTGCAAATTTGGCTTGTGTTCTGAAGTGTAACCAAGCTCAGGGTATTGGAGGTTTTGGCAGGACATTACCAGACACTTTAGGATGATGTTATTTTGGTTTGAGTGGAGAAGTAAAGCCTTATGTAGTTTAACCCTCTACAGTTTCTCAGTGATTCCATTTTTTAAGTAAACTAAAACATCCATTACTGTACTGGACCTGAGATATTTTTTTGCCCTTCAAAGGGAAATACGTGTGTTTTGAAGGGTAGTTTGTTGGTGTACCAAGTAGTTGAACCAGGAGATTGAAGCTCAAAGGACTAAAGAAGCAGTGGTTAGATATGCCAGATTCACATGAGGGACAAAAAACTCCAAACAGACCAAAACCAGAATGCAGCACATACAGTGGATTTTTTTTCTGCCTAGGCAGTGTAAAAAGGACTTACTGACACTGCTTTCAGTTCTGCTGCATTTTGCACTGGAAGTATTATGGAATGAGGATGCACTTGAGGCAGTAGCAGTGTGGCTTACAGGGCTGTAAAGGAATGGTCCATCCCAGTGTCCCCCCAGGCCTATGATATTCCTTAGGGATAAACATGGCTTACTGTTTCCAGGGCAAAGCTTGGGGCAGGGAGGAGGGAAAAGCCTTTCTAGTTTAATTTGGAGTTGCCTTCTCTACTGTTGCCTCCTGTATCTAAGAGAGTGCTGCAAGTTGGTTTTTTGTCTTTGCATTTGGATCCCATGGGGATGTGCCTGCCATCATGAGGATGCAGACATGGGTTTGCTTCCAGGGCACACACAGAAAGCCATGGATGTGGTCACTGGTGGGAGAGGGGGTATGTGTGGAATAGAGCTGGGGCTGACTCAGTGCTGGTCACTGATGTTCTTTATGTGTGTTCTCCCCAGCCTGGCTGTAAACCAGTTCCAAGCAGTGGGTTTTCTTCCAGTGCCAAGTTGAGCAGTGTCCCATGCCTCTGTTCATGTCTCTGCATAATTTGTTCCATTTGAAAATGTACACATAGTTTTAAGTTTTTTCCATTTTATTACATCTGTATCCACAGCTAGATCCTGCTTCTCCAAATATTTACGTGTCTGGGATTGCTCCCTCCATTAACGGGGTTTTGCTCTCACCCTCTGTCTGCTTGATGGAAGATCCTGTTGACCTCTGGGGCAAATCCTGATGGACAGATGGGACCATCCCATTATTAAACAGCTCCCTGTGTCCCCTGGGTGTTGTTCAGCTGCTGTTGGCTTCTTGATTCCCCTCTTCATCCTGAGACTGCCATGTGCAGTGCAGTTACCTATCTCAGCTCAACTCTTTGTCTCTCTCTCAGCTGCCCACCCCACTAGCATTTACTCAGGTATGCTTCCTGTGGTCTGTGGCAAACTTCTAACATGAATCTCACAAAAACTTTGTCTTTGGTTTACTGCTTTCTAAGGAGAAGGGGACAAAATGCAAACAAGGACTTGGGAAACCTCTCTTACCTCTCCTGCTCGCTTGTGTCCTGTTTTGAGTAGTGCTGTTTGTTTGTCCCTGCAGATGGTCTTCCGCCCTCCTTTGGACTTCTACGATGTCCTGATCCACCTGAATCCAAAACAGATTCCTCGGCACCTGGAGAGCGTGGACCGGCCGGTGAAATCGGTTTCGCGTGGCGTGGTGAAGAACAGCTCTGCCACGAATATCCTGTTCCCTGTGGTGGATTATGACCCTGTGCAGTTGTACCTCCAGGAGCTGAGGGTGAGCATGGCCTGTTGGGGAGGCAGATGGGGTGCCTGAGAGGGAACTGCCTTGTGTCTGCCACTGCAGGATGTGGCTGGTGACATCTTTAGGTATTTGCATGGGATGGGCATTGCTTATCCAGCAGAAGTTCTGGTGAATGCACCACCTCCTCCATGAACATGGGAGTGCTGCTGTGACGTGAGAATGAGCTCAGATACAAACCACCAGGAGCTGTTGCTGAAGAATATTGTATTCAGCACAAAAGTGTCTTTAAGCCATTTTTCTCCAGTCAGTTAACTCACTTTTCATGGCTTCTTGCACCAGTTGGTGTGCCTGATGGGCAGTAACCACACTCATTTTCTGGGGGGATGTACAGGTATCCCTGACATGGTTCCAAGAGGCTTTCTGCTGTTAGGCCAATGGTTGTGTCAGCCAAAGGAGATCAGCATTGCTCACAGAGTGGTTTCTCTGTGTCTGACCTCATGCTCAGCAACAGAGGAGGATGGTAATGTGGGAATATGGAGAACACCAATATCCAAAGTCATCAACCATATTCTTTTCCACCATGAGGCCAAGCCAAAGCCTTGGCAAGCTGGAGAGATATGCAAGGTTCTGGATGACAGCAGTTATCCTCCCTAGATCTGGACAGCCTGTGCTTTGTGATTGTGCAGCACCTGGCACTTCGGCCCTCCCAGCTTCAGATGTGGTGGCTGGTTTAAATGTTAGTGTGGGGAGAGCAGAGAGGTGGGGTTGTGGGGTCCTCTTGTCAGAGCCTGCCTTGGCTTTGAAGTGCCATTGTCCCTTGCTGATAGGAGTGCTGTGAGCAGTGTCAAAACTGTCAGCATGGGCATCTAGGCTGGCTGTAGCAGGAAGGGGGCTGTGGGGGTCTCTGGCCCTATTCCCCACTGAGCACAGAGCCAGCTTTCACATTAGAGCAGGCTGCACAGAGCCCAGTCCTGCTGAATGCCATCTGTCTCCAGGGGTGGGTATTCCCTACTTCCCCACCCCAATATTTGGACACAATTGAAAAAGTGGTGCCTGAATTGAAACTGCAGCTTAGGCTGGAAGATTCTGAGCCCTTTCAGTTCAAGCTCCCCTTTCACCTTAACCTTAGGAGATGGGCAAAGAAAACTTGCAAAGGTTTCTTTGAAGGTTTCTTCATCCTGGGCACAACCCTGTTACCCCCCAGGTTGCATGTCAGCCACTGTGCATGATAACCTGTGGGAATCTCCTGTGGCTTCAGCAGAGCTGCCAGGTCTACCAAGGTGAAAGTTCAGTCCTCCTGTCACCCACAGCAGCTTGGGACAGTCTTGGGCAGAATGTGTGAAAGGCCTCCTGAAACTGAGGAAGGCCTCAAAGTTGTTACACAATTTCTCTGCAAAAAGCACTGCTGCTTTAGCTGGAAGAACATGTGGGAGATGAGGTACCCAGTGCTCTCCTCCCTTTGACAAGGAAGATGGACCTAGAGGTCCTGCAGACATGTTGTATAGAGTACTGGGGGATTTCTTGGGGCAAGAAGAAAGGGGAGAAGTGTTAAAACAAGTGTTTTAAAAGGGAGCAGGAAGTGAATTTGGAACCATTTGCTCTTTCACTTTCCTTCCTGATGTCTGGGTCTGAGGACTCATATCAAGACCAGCCCCTCGCTTTTCCATAATGAATGTTTGACCTGCTGCCGTGAAACCTCAGCCAAGAGGTGTAGATGTGGTTAGGAAATGGAGTTTTTTAAGTCTGAATTATTCTCCACCTGGTGCTGGAAGTGGTTTCTAGAGCTGACAGAGCCTTTCAGCAGCTGCCAAGGTGCTGGAGATGCGTGGGGACAGAGCTTCTGTATCTCTGAAGGGGCCAGGGCTAAGCTACCCTTGTGGAAACCTGGTAGAAGGAACACTGATTGCTTGAAGAGAAACTGGAGGATGCTGGATGAGCTGCCTGGGAGAGCTGTCTGTTTGGGGAGGCTGTTAAATGCCTGTAGCAGGTCTGGCTGTAGGCTGAGGCAGTCAGTCAGGAAACTCATTGGGGTTTATAGGACATTTTTATGTATCTAGACAAGTTGATGTCAGTAAGTGGCTCTGGAAGTGAAAGGTAGAGAAGAGATTTTCCTGGAAAGCGGCTTTCATTAATCTTCAATCAGGTGTGATTTACGTGGTCCAGTCAATAGTGACATCCAAATTACCTGAATTTTTACTGCTTTTTACTGCCTGTTTTTATTGATACAGGTTATAATAGATTTAGAATAGGTTTGGTCAGGTTGAAGCATACAGCTGCTCCTAAACCCAATATACTAACATCCCAATGAAGAAAGGTGGATATGAGCAAAGGTCACATTGCCTTGTTGGAATCAGTGTTGATTCTCTTGGTGTCCCTTATTCTGTGACCTGAGGGTTCTTAGAAGGGAACAGATCAGGAACTGGTTGCAGTTTTCTCTGAAGAGTGATCTGTGGGGCAGAGAGCCCAAAATCTGCCTCAGCATCCCTGTCTGGGGGGCTTTTCTTTGTCTTTAAGGCTCTTAGATATGGTTTGTTCCCTTGTGGCTGTCATATTGAAGGTATCCTGTAAAACAAGTAACAGGTTGCTTGTCATTCATAGCATCCTTATCAGTAGCAGGCAGACCTGAAGGGTTGATGAATATCTATTTTTCTAGGCAAACAGGTGTTTCTTCTCCTGGAAAAATCACAGAGGTGCATGGCACATGGTGTCAGAGAACTCAACCATATCCTGTTTGGCTAGAAAACCTCAAAAGCTGATTTTGCCCTGCAGGACCACTGCAAGCCAGTGATGCTGAGCTGTCAGTAGAAGCTCCTCCATCCATTAGAAGTTACCTGGCTTCATGTCTCAGTGTACTGATGTTGTTGCTTAAAGGCAAGGCCTTTTCATCAACTTTGGCTTTGCCTGGTAGCCTGTCCAGCACCTTTTTATTTCTCCTTCCCTGGCTCTTGCTGCTCTAAGCAGTGTTCAGCTCCTCCTTGTCCTGTGGGCTGAGAGCCCTGGGGGTGATCCAAACCCTGCAAGAAGTTGCTGCCAGAAAGAAGCGTGGTGACAGCAGTGAATCCTTATGAGAGATCTTGGATGGGAAGGCAGTTTGGACACAGAACTGACTGGCTTTGGTTCAGAGTAATTTGCTCTCTCTTAACAGCACACACCACAGAATTGAGCAATGGGGCTGTAGCCATGGCTGACAGTGCAGCCGTGGTGGGTTTGTAGCAGCAAAGGGAGACATCTGCCACACAGCTGCTGTGGGATTTTGTGTTCTTCTGTGGGCAGAAAAAAAAAACATCTGCCCTTTACTGAGATTTCCACATGAAAACAGGATTTAAATGCTTCAATTTTTTGATTGAATTGAGAGGGGCAGAGAGCAGCTTCTTCCCCTAATTTGGACTAGTAACCATGAGATCTGGTCTTCTGTCCAGCCTGTTTGCCCCTGTTCTTCTGAAGTCAAAGAGGTTGGGAAGGCAGCAGTGCTCTGGAGCTGAGAGATTGCTGTGTGCCTTTTCCAGCTAGCTTAATCAGAGCAGAGAATGAAAGGAGAGGAGGTGTTGAGTCCTGACTGCTTGAATTTTTCCTGCTTCAAGGGGATGTGTTTCAGAAACTGGCCTGAGTTGCTCTGGTGCCTGGGAGGTTCTGAGTAGAGATGAAAGGCTGATTGTGGGATTCAGGCAGCAAATTCTTCAATTCCAGAACAGACCTGATAGAGAAGGCCTGTTCTATGATCCTGTCCAGATGAGAAGGCTTTGCAGGCAGACTCTTTTGAGGGAAAGCAGGTGCCAGACATTCCACAGAAAGGGCTTCCCTAGAGCTTCAGCCCATCAACAGCCTCCCTGCCACTTACAGTTCAGAACACCTTGTTGAGCAAAATCTGAGTTGGCTCCTGGTGGGGATTCTCCAGCAAGGCTAAATTAAATCTGAGTGTCTCAAATGAGGCTCCTGTTGAGTCTCTGTCGTGACTGGTGATCTGTGTTGTGGTGGCTGTGGAGCTGCAGAACACCCCTATGTTTGCTGGGGATGAGGTGTGAGAGAGAAGGCTTAGTCCTTGCAGCTTTTGCTCCAGGGTGACTTGGCTGTCCTCTGGACTCGAGACCATGCAGAGGACACAGGGCTTGTGAATATGCTTGCCATGCCCTTCTGCCTGCATTCTGGAGCTCACAAAAGCCAAAGGCTCTGGTCACCTGCCTGAGCTCTTCACTCATTGTGGGTAAATTGGGTGAAGCTGGCTGTGCCATGTCCATCTGCCTGTCTGTTAGGGCTGTTAGCAGACCTCACATTTCTTACTGGGTCTTTGGTCTCACCAGGTCACTGATGGGTTGTGCTGTCATTCACTGAGATGGAGCTTTCTTGGGCTGTTCATGCCAGAGGAAGAACTTCTGGCAGAGGAGCTGTCCATCTTGTGAGATCTTTTCTGTGTGGATGAGCAGGAAAATGTTTCCTGCTTTACTATAAACATCCCTCTAAAGTAATGCTTTGCATTTCTTGCACTTTAAGGCAAGACAGATCAAAAAGTCTTGGAGCCCTTTCCTTTCTTCCTCCCATGGTGTAAAAATATCTTCTGCTACTGCATATTAGAAAGGAATTAATGATAATAAAGATTCTTTGTCTCCTAAAATATGTAAGCTGTGATTATATGATGTAACTGGAATTGGTGAAATCTTTCCAGGTCAGTCTGCTCCCTTCCTCTTTTGACTGGCAGGGTTGACTCCTTCTATGGTGACACCAGGTAGACAGGGAAAGGCTGAAAAAACTCTGTGGGCTCTTATGTCAGGTAGGAAACTTCCTATCTGGATCTGTGCCCTTGGAAGGGCAGAGGTGGCAGGAGATCAGCTGCTCTCAGGGCTGCAGAGCCACCAGGAGACCCTTAGCATAGTGCCCAGGGCTGGGAGTGGATACACAGGGGTGTGTGTGCGCCCACATGCTCAATGAGGCATCAGCACTGTGTGCTCCTGGCCTGAGCTGACAGGGGACTTGTGGCTGCATTTCTTCCATGTTGGCAATGCCCTCCCAGAGGGCTGGGTAGGATTTGTTGAGTAGAAAGGGACAGAAGACTTTTGTCTGGACGGTTTGGTGGATTGATGTTTGCTGATGCAGCCCGGAGAACACGGCTGGCTTCTTCCTTTCCACATTTCTTTCTGCTAGCCCAAACCCCCAGGACAAGGATGTGTGTGTGGCTCTCAGGTGGAAAAGTTTGCTTGGTTTG
>VZRX01022226.1:26420-56921 GCA_013398075.1 Notiomystis cincta | reverse complement strand
TGACACCTGGGTCTTTAAAAAGAAAGTCACAGAGGTAGCCCCAGCCTGGGGTTACTTGGACAATGCTCCTTGCTCTTTTGGGTTGTGGGGGAGGCTCTGTTTGTGTCACACAACTGAGAGCATCAGGGCAGATCACGATAGAGTGACAGACCTCAGAATGTTAACCACAAGTGTAGTTGTTTTTTGGAAGTAATCAGCTTTAATGGGGTTTTACACTGGTGGATTCCTTGCTAAGAGCACTTTAAATGTTCTGAGCACTGAGCAAGTGTTTATTGATGCATTTGCCCTCTGAGCTGCTGTTTAACCAGGAGATGCTACTGTAGGACACATTTTTGTGCACTGAGACCTCCCTAAAAGGCTCTTCCAGCAGCTGTGATGCAATGAGCCTAATCTCTTGGTAGGAGCAGTGAAAAAAATGACTGGATAAAGCGTGAGATGGAAAAAACCCTATCCCTTAAACATCAATTTGGATGCTTAACTAGTAGATACTTAACTAGCAACAAGTTGATACTTAACAATATAGAAACCTAACAGCTAGTAGATACTTAACTAAATTACACTTAGCTCTTTGCAAAATCCACTCTTCAGATGGAGCTACTAAATCTGATAATCCCATTTTAGATCCCGGTATTGTTTTAGTCACTACATTTCTCCACCCTTCTCATTCTTATAACCCAGATGGTTTCTTGCAGAGCTTGTTCTAATCTTCTTCCAGGGGCCATATACACCTTCTCCCTGGACAATGAGGCCTATCCAAATTGAAGCCCTGTGTTTGCAGGTCCCTCGTGTCTCTGTGAGATAGGAAACAGTTGTAGGCTTTGCTGGTGGCAGGGGTTTCCCTGGGCCTTGAAAGCTGAATTGCAACCAAAGATAGAGCAGCTTGAGAAGGGAACAAACATAGTTTCTGCCTTTTCTCCTTTTTCTCTGAAACTTTTCCTGGAAGAAGGTGTTTGCAGGCTCAGACAAGTCCACTGACACTGGGCAGAGAACATGGGATGTGGGAAGGAGGGTGAACTGTTTGCTTTTACTCCCCAAGCCTTGAACAAACAGGAGTGCAGTGACTAATACACCTGACCTTTTTAATGCTACAGTTTCCCAAGAACTGGATGGGCATCTCCACAGCTCGTAGGCCAGCTTGAAGCACTATCACGTGGGTGACGCTGGGAGCAGGACAAGTGCTGAAATTTTGAATTGGATGCCATCTTTTTTACATCTGCCCTCTGCTCCCTGCCATCTGGGAAGGAAAAAATGTGCTGGGTATCAGGCCAAACAGTGGTTTTATTGGGAAATTAGCTGAGCCTGGGAGGGTTTCCTTACTGCAAATGCTCCTGGCTTCTGTCCAGCAAGATGTATCTGTGAAGAATACTGTTCTCACAAGGAGCATCGCGTGGCACTGAAGACCTCGCCCTGCAGAGTAGCTGGGCTTTTTCAGGTCCTCACATGCTCTGCTCCCCTTTGGTTCAGAAACCTGCACGTTGGTGCCCTGAGCTTTATTGCCTTTCCCTGAGCTTTCCCTCCCTCCTACTCTTTGCTCTTTGGCTAAAGGAGGAGTCCTCCCTGTTGACTGGACTCTGAGCTGTTGCTCACCTGTTGCTCTCAGTTTAGAAATGCCAGGGTAGGTTGCCTCTTTCTCAATGTATTTTTAGACAGTGGTTTTTCTAGCCAGTTTGGTGAAATAGTGCCTTGACCAGGCTTGCCCCTGTGAAAGCCCATGGAGTGGGATGAGTTGGCAGCTCTTGGGATCTTCCCATCTTGATGACCTACTTTTGTTGCCCTCTGTAAAGGCAACAACAGTCCAAACTCAAACCTGTCTCTGAAGATTGCAGACAACACCACCTCTCCTTGCTTATCAGGTCTGTATTCTAAAAATGCCACCTTGCCCTTTAGGATCACTGGTAAGAGCAACCCACTCTACCTTTTTTTTCCTACTTCTATCCTGGTATGTCCATACAAGGCCCATCCAAGCTTGTCTTTGATACTGATTTTCTTTTCTTGCACATCCTCATGAAAACTTCATGATGCAGTGATGCCAGCAGAGAACTCTCCTGGTAAAAGCTAGGAAACTAAGGGGATAGAGGAGGAGGCTGAAGAGGGAGCAGAGGGTCTGAATTCTGGGCAGTGGTTTGTTCCTAGGCTGGTGAAATCCTGTGCAGAAGTTTCTCCTGATGCTGGGGACTGTTTGCTCAGCCTGGTAAATGTGTCTTGTTACATGATGGTAATTCCACCAAGATAAACAAGTATCAGGGAGCAGCTGCTTGACTGGTCATGGTCAGCTTCTTTCAGGGTACACATCTCTTGGTATCAGCATGTTGGGTGATGAGCTGTAGGGCCAGACTTTTGGGTTTGAGAAGTTGCTTGCACACAGCATTGTTTCCTTCTGCTGTGATGCTCATCTCCTGCCTCCTTGCAGTCCTGGGAATCCAGCTGGTGTGGGTTGGGGGAAGCCAGACTGGGCTTTAGTCATCTCTTTGTGCATATCTCTCTTAGATCTCTGCTGCCCAGTACCACCAAAGGAGATGCTCACTACTGCTGAAACACAAAGGGCAGGGAGGACAGATTCCTGTAGTGCCTCCTTTGAACTTTCCATCCCTTTGCACCCCACAGAACCTTATGTCACTTAAAATCTCTGCTCTTACATTCCCTTTTTGCAGACTGTACTGAGAGCTTATGTGGTGGAAGAAGGAACTTTGATACCTTGGTTGCACCAATTACAGAGCTAGAGATGTGCTGGCCTCTGGTTTGGGGTTTGTCTTTGGTGCCATGAAATGTACTGTGGCAGGACTGCCTGCTGGGTAGGGCCTGTCTCTTTCTGTCTCATGCCTTGTGAAATCTTGGACATGGCTGCTGGACACTGGGGAAGTACAGCTTGGTAGTGCCAGGTCAGCTGATGGAGGACCACAGTGAGGGACACTCAGTGGGTTGTCAGTGAGGGGTCACTGTCCTTAACCTTTGTTTGCTTTCTATCCAGGATGCCTTTGATGATCTTGCCTTGTTCTTCTATGACAAGCATGGTGGGGAAGTGATTGCAGTTTTGTGGAAACCTTTGAGCTTCCAGCCTCAGCCTTTTAAGGTGAGTTTTTGTCTCTGCTCTAAATTTCCTGTTACCTTTATACCCCAAAAGCTCGAAGGCCTTTTTTTTTCTGCATAAAAATTGGTTTGTCCAACTCTCATCAGCCCCAAAGCCCTTTGAAAAATGGAGATCATAGTTCTGTTGCTTCTTAGAAGGGGAGAAACCAAGACAAGGCTGTGGCCACAGTGCCTTCAGTCATCAGCATATCTGAGAAGGGAAATAGACTACCCCATTTTTGTGGCTTCGGGATCTTACCAGAAATACCCAAACCACAAGAAGCCCGGGTCCAGAGTGCCCATGTCCCTGTTGATGCATGGAGCTGTTCTCCAGCTGCACTGTGTGGGTTGGCAAACCCTAGAGGGTGGTGAAGCCAGGTGTGAGGCACGCTGGAGTGATTCATGCTGCTTTCTATGAAGGAAAGACGCAAAGAAACCGGTTACTCATGGCTCGGAGCTGGCAGCCCAGGCTGCTCTGCTGTCAGTCTCTGGGTGATTTATCTCCCCTCTCTTCACGGCCAGAGGGCATTGGCCATTCTACCTGGCTGCTGTTGTGAAACCCAGTTATTCACAGTGGTGAAACAGAGGAGGAGATGCTTGCATCGGAGCTGAGTCTGGCTGGATTAAACACGAGGGTTTTGTTTCTGTCACTGTTGGAGCCAAGGATGTCTTCTCACCTGAGGTCTTGACACCCACCAAACAGCTGAGCAGAAGCAGCTCTTACTCAGCCTTGTGCTGTGATGCCTTTTGCATATTCTGTGCTCTGCCTACACAGGCTCTGCCATGCATCTGCACACTTGTCATTCCACCATGCCCCTGGCCATTACTTTGCTTCCTGACTTCCTTGCCATCTTTGGACTGTGGCTCCAGGGTAAACCCTAAAGCAGGCTGGAAGGGTCACTTTTGCACTTTGTTAGCTCTAAAAATGAGCACTGATAGTGTTGAGAAGTAGAACTTGTGGAACTGGGTGCAGTGGTGTAGCAGGGTTTGGATGTGACAAGGCGGGAGAGGCACTGAGTTCTCTTACTCAGGGCTGGCAGAGGTTGCAACTCTGAGCAGGTGCTCCCATTTGTGCAATATTTTCTGTATCCTGCAGGTCTCCAGCATGAAAGGAAGGAAGGTGACAACTCTGAACAACGAGCTGGTCTGTGTTCCCAATGTGGAGGCAATTCTGGAAGACTTTGAGATTTTGGGAGAAGGCCTGGTCAAAAGTGTGGAAGCTCGTACAGAGAAATGGACTATCTGACACCACTGAGAGGTGTCCGAGTGGCCTGTCCTGAAGCAGTTTATTCACTCTGAGTCTGTTCCTTTTTGTAAATCAGTCCTACAAGAGCCTTTTAGCTTTCTAAATCCCAGAACTGTATGTTTTACTCTTATTTATCTTTATATATGTGGTTCAGAAAAGTGTCGGGACCTGTTATTGTTTTCAAGAATACAAATGCCTTTTTATTTTGAAGAAAATACAGAGATGGGATAAAGTTTTTGAAAGTGTTCCTGTTTCTTGTTCATTGTAGGAGTTGGGAGCTATGATCACATGAAAAAGCCAAGGTCTGAAAAATATGGCTGAGGTGTGCAATGGAAAGGCAGTTTCCTGGTTTGGTAGGGAGTTTATACCAGATGGTGCTATTGTAGGGGTTAGCAAAACCAAAAAAAACAATTGTTTAAAAAATGACCATATTACTCCCTTCTGCACAGCCCCAGTGAGGCATATTTGGCATGCTGTGTTCAGTGCTGGTTTTCCCAATAAAAGGGAGACATGGATATACTGGAGCAGGTCCAGTGAAGGGCAACAAAACCAGTAAAGGAATTGAAGCCTCTGTCATGAGGGGGAGAGGATGCAAGAGCCAGGCTTGTTCAGCCTGCAGCAGAGAAGGCTCAGGTGGTTATTACCAATGTGTTTTAATACCAGATGAGGGAGTAAAGAGGATGGATTGGTGCCAAATGATAAGTGGGAGGGGTAAACTGAAATGCACAAAATTCTGCTTAAAATGCTTTTTCTTTACTGTGAGGTTGGTTAAACATTGGCACAGGTTGCCCAGGGAGGTGGTGGAATCTCAGTGCTTTATATTCAGAACCCAGCTAGACATGGTTCTGGGCAACTTGCTTCAGGTGACCCTACTCAGAGCAGGGATGTTGGGTTATTTCTCTGATGTGGAATGATTGTGAAGACTCTTGATGAGGGAAGAGAGGGAAATAAGATGAAGCAAATGCACCTGTTGCATCCCATCTTCTGGTGGAGGCAGAATACTTACTCCAGCAGCAAAGCACAGGTGAATTAAATGGAGAGCAAAGAAAACAGACTTCATGACAACAGTTATTGCAGAAACCAAAAGTAGATCAAGCCTGGAAAGGCAGGTGGATGTTCAGGCAGCCTAATAACTAGGCAGCTGTTGCTTGGTTAGGAGCATTTCAGATGGGATGTAAATTGTGTTGCTTCGAGACCTGCTGGCCTCTCCAGCCATTGGCAGTGAGCCCAGGGCTTTGTTGAGGAAATTCACAACTTGATTTTCAGATGTTTTCTCTGAAGCATTTGAAAGTGGGCTGTGGCAGAGATCAGGCTCTGAGCTGGTGCTTTTTGCTTAGTGCCCATTGATCAGTGTTGGAGGCACCGTGTGTCCTATAGGTACATGTGTGCAGCAGCCCTGGTTTTGGGATTTATCTGGTATATTAAAATTATGAGGATCATTTTCCTCTCTGATCCGTGCTGGTGGCTGAGGGAGGCTGCAGGTGGAATCCATTGCCCATTGTTGCTTGTAAGAGTCTGAGTACACCTAAATGGAAAACATCAAAAGCTCTTAATGGGCAAAACAGACCTCTCACCTGAGAACAAAGCAGCATGTTCTGTTGTTGCTGTGCCCCCTGCAGCCTCAGAACTTGCTGACAGGTCCATTAGCAGACTGTGCAGGCAGTGATTTCGACAGGTTTCAGAAGCAGCTAATTAGGGATTAATTCTTAATCTTCTCTTTGTTGTGCTTTATCATCCTCTGGATGTTGGAATTGCCCAACCTGCCTTCAGCGATAGCTGTAATTTTCCTCGGTAGTCGGATCGTTCTGCTTTTGGTGTCCATTTGCCTTCACTCTGAACATGCAGTTTGACATTTGAATGATGTAAATTCACCAACACAACTGTCAGACACCACTGGAGTTGGTGCACTGGTTGCTTGTGCCAGAGCTGTGCCTGTTCCCTCCGTGCCTCATCCTGCTCTTGCTTTTCCCCCAGCTGAATGTTGTGGATGCTGGAACGTTCTCCCCACTGCATATACCGGCTTTTCTCCAGGGCACAGGTGTGTGCCAGAGCCTGCATTAGTTTCCAGGGCAGCAGAGCTCCACCAGCCACCTTCTTCACCAGGCAGGCTTGAAGGTCCCACTCCCCCTTCTCCGGAGCTGTCTTGGGATGTGGTCCCTCAGTGGTATTTATGGGCAGATGGCCTCTGTATTTTCAGCTGAACCATGCTGTAATCCCCTCTCTGCCCTGTCCTCCCCAGCCCAGCTCCTGCAGTGGAGCCTGTGAAGGTACATGCTGTAGGGATAGCCCTGCTGTCCTCCCCAGCCCAGCTCCTGCAGTGGAGCCTGTGAAGGTACATGCTGTAGGGATAGCCCTGCTGTCCTCCCCAGCCCTGCTTCTTTTACACAGGTATTGCATTTCTACTTTTTCCTTCTTGCCTTTAAAAAGGCCTAAAACTGCTCCTCCACCCTCCATTGGCAGCGTGCAGCAAAGGGACAGGTAATGTCCAGGAAAGTCTTCTGCTGGTCCCAATAAAATGGTGATAAATGAAACTCGTAAGCAAACCCTTGTACAAGTCCTAACCTGCTGCTGTTTCACAAGGTGCTGCCACTGTGCTCAGCTGCCAGATGTGAGCCCAGTTTTGGTGACAAACATGGGTACCTCAGCAAAGACCTTGTCATGAATTCACCTAAGACTCACTGTTCTGACCACTGCTAGCCCAGGTTACATCACCTGGAAGGGATACATCTGTGTCAGCAAAAGTTACCCAGATAGCAAATTATCCCAGCTGTGCTTGCAATACTCTTGTTGCCAAAGCTGTAGCTGATCCACAGGTTCCTGCCTCCGTTGCAGGGGAAGGATAACTCCACATTGCCTTAAATCTCCCAGTACCCAAATAAGTAAAGGCACCTTTTAAACCATTCTGAAGACTGCAAATCTTCTAGGTTGTGTTTTATCATCTGCTAAAGTCAGACCCTTCTGGGCAATGCACGTGGACAAAGTCACTTTGCCATTTCTCAGCAAAGCCTGGGGATCATAAAGCCATAGAATCTGAATAGAATACCTGGGTTGGAAGAGATCATAAAGCTCATCTAGTTCCAACCCCACTGCTGTGAACAGGGACATCTACTAGACCAGGTAGCTCAGACCTCCATCCAACCTGGTCTTGAGCATGTCCAGGGATGGGTTATCTACAGCTTTTCTGGACCTCTTCTAGTGCCTCACCACCCTCACTGGGAAGAATTTCTCCCTAATACCTAATCTAAACCTGTTCTCTTTCAGTTTGAAGCTGTTTCCCCTGTCCTGTTGCTGTGTGTCTTGTAAAAGGTTTCTCTCCATCTTTCATGTAGGTTCCCTTCAGGTACAGGTTAGGTACACAGTTAGGTCACCCTGAAGCCTTTTTTTTTTCCAGGCTGAATTCTCTTAGCCCTTCCTCATAGGAGAGGTGCTCCATCCCTTTAATCAATTTGGTGGCCTCCTGTGGGCATCCTCTGGTGATTTTTCCCATCTCTTAGGGCCTGGATATTGCTGACTTCTTTAACAACAGTATACCTAAGGCAAAAAGCAAAGCACCTTTCTCAGGAGCAGAGGGTCCCTGCACCTCCCAGGGGTCTGGAAAGGCAGGATCCAAAGGAAAGGGATCTCTCAGGTACAGGAGAGAGGACAGGTGAGGTCTCTGCTGTAACTTTATCTCCTGTTGCCAGATTTGCTGCTCCTGTTGGAGCACTTATGACTAATTCCTATTGTGAAAGCTGGGGTAGGGCCTGGGTTATTCAGAGCTGGCTTGTTTGACAGCCGTGCTGGGCTTCCACTTCCAGAGCACTGAGTGGGCACTGGCCTGTTTGTTTAGCTGTGGTCAAACCAGAGCTGCACAAACACAGAGCTGCCCTGGGCAGCCCGTGCTCTGGGATGTTGCAAGAGGTGGGACTGGGGCAAAGGGAGAGCTGAGGCAACAGCAATGGGCTTTGATGTGTTGATTTTGCAAAGCTACCTCAGAAGCTCTTTATGGGGGTCTCCTGTGCATGGGGGGTGAGTGCAAACAGGGAGGTGCTTCCAAATGCAAGACTGGGCTGCTGTGATGGTATTGGTGCTCTTAGAGTATGGATGGAGCCAGCCAAGACAGGGCTCAGTGGTGCATGCTTTATGCATGCTTTCTGCTCTCTAGCAGGGCTTTCCAAATGCTGCTGGGTCCTTCTGGGCCTTTACCTGAGCCACTCTGGGCAGCTTTCTCCTACAAGGATCAGCTCATGCTTTGCAAGGATGTCTCAGACAGCAGTTGTTGGGAGGCTCAGGAGAAGGGGAGCTGGATGGAGCCTTTCTTCTGCCACCAGACTTCTGCTTGCCAGGTGCCCTTGACAGCTTTGAGTGACCATAGGATTTATGAAAGGGAGCAGGAGAAACAAGTTGATGAAATACAGCTGAGATAATGGGATGACCATAGCAGGTTGAGTGCTGTGAGGCTTTTTTGCTTACTGAATTGTTCAGACTTTGATGTTCATTCTTTGGGGCTGCTGAGATCCTTTCAGAGGCTGTTTGGGGTCTCTGTGGGGCTGTCTGACTTGAGGCTGACCTCTTGAAAGCAAGAAGCACATGTGTCTTGGAAATAAAGACCTTTTAATGGAGCATCTTGCTCAGGCACCCACAATTACTAGTCAGTTTTGAAAACCCTTAGGTTAAATTTCTATGGCTGGCTAGGGAAGGAGTGAGTCTGGGTTTTTTTTTGGCACAGAAAGGGAATAGTCTCCCCTAGTCTGCTGCTCCCACAGCGGCCATTCTGCTAGGCTGGGGAATGACTTGTCTGCTGGGGTTTCTGTTATCAGGAAAATGCTCTGGACCCGAAGTGATTTTTCCCAGCCAAGGCAGCAGTTTTTGGGAAGTACTAGCTCCCAAGCAAGCAGCTTCTAGTGCTTGTGGTCTCCTCAGAAAGGCAGAGGGATGCAGCTGACGGGGTGAGGGTGGCATTTAGTAAGTGCAGGGTGCACCACAGGGAAGGGGAAATCAAGATATTGGGTGGAGGAATTGCAAAATGGGAAAAATGCAGTCTGGAAAGAGGCTGGGGTTGGGACAGAAGGGGTAGTGGGAGAAGCAATGCTGGTGGCTGGCATCCCAGGGCTGTGTGAGGGGAGCAGAATGAAACTGCATGTTGCTCAGACCATACAAGCTGCCACAAAGATGTATTCTCTGGTGCTGTGAAGCCTTTGCACTATACTCAAGTGCTAGAGCTCAGCAGCCACTAGGAGAAAAATAAACATTGGCCAAAAGCACAGTGGGGAGGTGCTGGGTAGCTGGTGATGTCGTGGTGGGCTCTGGCAGAAGAAGAACTGGGGGTGTATTGAGGATCTTCCCATTATTCCACTTTCTTGTTGAGCTTTATGACCAGGTTCAGCAAACTCTGACTTCCCCCCAGAGAGTGAGAAAGGGGCAATCTGCTCCCCAGGGTTTTATTTGCTGTTGCAAACAAAGGTGCCGAGAGCTTGTGTTGGCAGTCAGCCTGCAGAGAAACACTTGTGCCTTGTGCTGGTGACTCCTGCACTGCTGAAGGTGCCAGACAGACTGTTCCTGTTAATGTTGCTCCTGGATATGCATGAGAAGTCTAAGGGAGGTGGCAGAAAAGGGCACGGCAGGAATTTGGTACTGTATTGATTTATTAGCCTAGAGTCTCTCCTTTTTGGCTACATAACATTGTTTCATGCATATTAAAATACTGAGGATCACAGTGTCTGGGAGGGAAACTACAGTGATGGCCCCACTAGGCTTTAAGTTTGTCATTTTCTGGCTTTCTCCTGCCTAGTTGTCAAAGCAAGCCAGTTGATCCAGTAATCTTCCTGGATTTCAGTAAATCTATTGATACTGCCTGTCACTGTATCCTTCTGGACAAAATGTCCATCCCACAGCTGGATAAAAACATCATGAAATGGGTGAGCAACTGGCTCACAGGTCAGGCAGAAAGGGTTATAGTGACTGGGTGACATCAGACTGGGGACTTGTCACTAGTGGGGTTCCTTAGGGCTCCATACATGGCCCTCTGCTCTTCAACTCCTTCATAAATCACCTGGATGCAGAGCTGGAGCAAATTCACAGATTATACAAAACTGGGAGGAGCTGGAAGGCAGGGAGGCCCTGAGAGAGACCTCGAGGAGTTAGAGAGCTGGGCAGAGCCTTGTGGGGTCCTTCCAACTCAGCTTGTTCTCTGATTCTGTGAACCCACATGGTAGCCAGGCTTGGTTTGGTGGAATGCTGACCTGGTTTGTGTTAATGCAGGGCAGGACCATGACAGTGGGCTGGAGGTGCTGCCATGGGGTAAACATGTCCTTCTGCATGATGGACAGCGTTACAGGGAAGGGAGGAGGGGCTCTGTAAGGATACCAAGGATCAGCAGACCCTGCCCCAAAACAAGGCCATTCCCCAAACCAAAGGAAGGTCAGAGGGGATGGGTGGTGTGCCTCCTCCATCCAGTGGAATCAGGGCTCACAGGGCAGGACTGCACAGGGCAAGGGGTGTCCCACACTGCAGGACTGAGCCAGCCCTTGCTGTTAGGTCTTGTCAGTGGGGATTATCTTTGCTATAGGCTCAGCCAGGTGGAATAATTGGCAACCAAATCCCGTGCTCCCTCCCAGTGCAGCCTGGGGCTGCAGATGGTTAACATTCCTCCTGCTGCCACAGCACCAGGACCTCTTCCCCAGGCAGTCCCATCCCAAGGACATTTGCTTTCCCTTATGCCCTTCAAAGTAGACTTCATGTCCCTCCTTTGCATGGTTACAGGGCAAGGTATTTCCCTGCCTTATGACTGCCTTATATATGTTTTTATGTTTATATAGGTATGGCCTTTCCTTCACTATTTTGGGACCTTGTTGGAGGGTGGTGAGGACTTGGGGAATGACATGCCTTTCCCTGGAAATGTAGCTGGGGTACTGATGGCCTGTGCCTGTCACCACTGCAGCTGCTGCCCCCAGCCCTTTCTGACACAGGCAAATACAGTTCCCCAGATGAGTAATGCTCCCAGCTCCTGCCCCACGACAGTGATGGTTTTTGGCAGGAACTGCAATTTGTTTAGCACCAGCAATTTGCCACAGCCCACTGAAAGGAGGCAATGAAAATCCTTTCCCTGCCCTGAAGCACCAACGGTTGGAGGCAGGTAAGATGAGACAAGGAGGGTGTGAGCGGCACATGGGGAGGGAGTTTTGGGGGAAGCATGGGATCTGGACAGGAATGGGTGGGACATCACAGCCACAGGTCTGGGAATGACCCTGGAAAGAGGGGAAGCCTCTCCCTGCTGATATGCAGGCCTATGGGCTTACAGGGTTCCTTCCCCCGACCTTTTCCATGCCATGGACATGGATCTCAGCCATCAACTGAAGCATCATCCAAAATTGCATCTGGCAATGCAAAGCACTGCTCACTCCAGTGATGTGCTGTCCATCCCAAGGTGGCACTATGTCACTGATGCAGCCACCATGGGGAGAAGCATTGGCCTTTTCCATACCTGTGCTCTCAGCTGGGCTTACACTATTTTCCCAGTGCAGCAGCTCTTTTCTCACCTCCTCAGAACCAGGCTGGGGGCTGAACCTGTCAGTTCCCTCTAAGGCTGCAATTTTTACCACCTATAGGTGTAAAGTGCTATAAAAATGCCTTGTAGCCATGGTCTGGCAGCGTGGGCTGCCTTTGTCTTCCCATCCCAGCTGGACATGATGTAGTTTGTGGAGCAATGGGACCCAAGTCACAGGATGAGCCACCAGCAGTGCTGGAAGCAGGGACACGAGTCCAGCTACTCTTTCCCCTCTTCCTACAAGACATGTTCCTGAGCCTGAAAATGTTTCCATGTGCCTGCTGCTGTGCTTGAACAGTAATGTTCAAAGCAGCCAAAAGGGTTTTCTTCCAAGGAGTGAGGGATTGCCAGTGTCAGGAGCAGTCCAAGATAAACTATCAGCCTGTAACACACTTCTTCAAGGCCTCTCCTGCACCTCTCCTGCTGTGAGGCAGCTCCATGGAAATGGGATGCTGCAAAGCTGCCATCCCTCTTCTGTGATGAGGACAGAAGAGCCCTGCCTGAGTGTAGGGTTTTCCCCCACAAACCTATTGGCCCTGGAAATAGAGGGTGGCTTGTCTGCAGTTTTGCATGGGCAAAAATCTGTTGGTGGTGGCAGTTGGAGAAAACAGCCTGCTCAGAGCAAGCAGCCCTGAATCCACAAACTGCAGTTTTGGTGATGCAGGGTGAGAGATGCAGAGGCTAGAGGAGGCTTTGTGCTTGCAGCTCCCAGTGGCAGTGCTGCTGACTGGGATGGAGAGGTCTCTCAGCATGGAGGATGCCTGAGGTCCTGTAATCACTGCAGCAAGGCAGGCTGGTGGTGGAGGTGAATGGGCTGCCCTCCCAGGTCCCAGCTGCATTGTGAAGCTTGTGAGCCAGGTGCCACTCACATGGGCCTCCTCTGTGTCCCTGGTGTGAGCTTGAGAGGTTGGGCTGCGTCCCTACCACATTTTGGGGAGTGAGATGAAATCCAGGGAATCCTGTCATTGTGGCTACAAGGGAGACCAGCTCCCCTCTGCCTCCTGAACCAGCGCACTGCTCCAGCCTTGGATGTGCTGGGGATCTGGCTGTGCTCCCAGCCCAGTATCCTGGTGTCCTGCATGGTGACTGGCTCCTGCTGCTGAGGGTGACAACGAAACCTGGTGGCGAAACTCGGCCGGAAGACTCACGTGTCTTGAGTTTCATCTGAAACCACAACGCTGAGGGTAGGTTTCTGTGCAGAGCTCAGCAACATCCTGCTGGCTCATGCCAACACTTCCAGCAAACCTTCATTTATTAGTATTAGCTCCTCTGCAGGAATTTTGGCTGGGCCAAGAGTACTGGCAGGCCTCGCTGAGGCTGGGATTTATGGCTGGAACTGGTACCCCTGGGGCAAACGGGTCTCAGTGTGAGTCAGGGCAGACCTCGGCCGTGCCAGCGCATGTGCTGCAGCCCTCCAGAGGTGTTGATCTCCTAGGAAAAAGATCAACACAGCCTCCACTGGGAGTTGTAGACAACAAAGGTGAGCTCACTACCAGAGCAGGTCTCTGGGGATCCTGAGATCAGAAATTTGTTTTTCTTGTCTCTGAATTGCTGAGGTTTTGAGCATTGCTGAGGTGGCGCTCAGTGCGCACAGCAGGTATGTTGCAACTGGTGCCAGAGGATCTGAGTCTGTTTGGGGATCACCACACAGAGTTCTTGAGAAGACAGGATCCAGGCTGTGTGCACTGTCAACAAAAACAGCTAACCTGGGAGGTAGATGAGCATGGATGTAGCACTAAGAGGAGTGTAGGGCTTGCACTGCCCTCTGCTTTGCCCAAGCTGTCTCCATGCTGTCTTCCACAGTGTACCCATATCCAGTGAAACCCTCAGGCTTGGCATCAGCCTTGCACTGCCCACCAGGATAGCCTGAATCTCTGTTACCCCAAAAAGGGCTGCAAAGCCCTCGGAAGGAAACTCCCTGCACGAACTGTACTTGTTCAGTTTATGCCTTCAACTCATGCTGGTCTGGCAAACCAGCTGGAAGGGCTGGAGGGCAGCATCCACCTCCCCACACACCTCCTGGGTGGGCTGGGTGACCATCATCTGTTTCTGGGGTGGGAGCAGAGACTTGAGCTGGTGTCCTGAACCTAGTGGGTCCCACAAGCACTGTCATCCTTAGTGCTGCTTCTGTGCCATGTTACATCTCCAGGGACACACAGGGAAAGGCTGGAAAGGGCAGAGCAGGTGGAAGCTTCTCGTGCTGCTCTCTCTACAGCAGCATAAAGCACATGCTGATCCAAGGGTGGATTTGCATTTAGTCTCTCCAGTGTGAGAAGTTCCTGTATTCATCTTGGGATTTCAGCAGTAACAGATCCAAGGAGTTCTCTCCAGTGGATAGTCAGATACTGGCTGTGCTCTCTATGCACAAGTTGGGTCCTGGCTCTGCAGGGAGATTTGACATGACCCCATTAAACTGGGATTTTGCAGAATGGTTTGGTTGGAAGGGATCTAAGAGATCATCTTGTTTCCCAGGTGATCTGCCACAGGCAGGGACAGCTTCCACAAGACTTGGAAGGGATCTTGCTGAATGTCACATAATAAATGACAACCATGTATCATGACTTTTGCTCCTCTCAGGTGCACCTTTGGCTTGGGCTGTCCAGGAGGGCTGTGTATCTCTGACCATGTGGGAGATGCTCCCCTGGCAATGCCAGACTGTCCCCCGTGTTCGAGGCGTGGGAAACTCCAGCTCTACCACCCTGTCTCAAAGCAGAGATGACTCACGGTGGAGCTGCACTCACTCTTACGCATTCTATGGCTCAAGGGACTCTTTCCCTTTTTTTTTTTTTGCCATGTGAGGTGGAACAGCTCAAGCAAAAGGCATGGAGAAGCCATCCCTCCTACCCCTCTTTTTGGGATGGACTTTTACCCCATCTCTGAGTAATCCCCTGCTCCCATGCCTCAGTTCCCTGAGTCCAAAATCCCATGCTGGGAAAGGTAAAACTGCAGACAGAGGTGGGATGGTCAAGATGACAGCAGCAGGAAGAAGTACAGAATCCTAAAGGAACAAAGGCAGGGAGTCAGGGTTTGTGGGCCATCCCTCAGAGCCATGAATACCTACAGGCAGACCCTGGCCAGCAATAGCTCTTTGGGTGTCTTTCTGAGGTGGTGAGCACACTACTGCCTTGCCAAGGAGCTCACCAAATCCAAGCCATGAGGAGGGCCAGGCTTAGGCTGGGAACTGCAGGGGGTAGTGGCTTCACCCTGGCTGGATGCCTGGCACCCACTGAGGCTGCTCTGTCACTGCTCTGTCACTGCTCATCTGGACAAGAGAAAATAGAAGTTCATGAGCTGAGATTAGGACCCAGAGAGACCACTCACCAAATACTCTCACAGGCAAAACAGACTCAAACTGAAAATGAATTGAATTTATTACTAATGAAGCAGGATAACGGGAAGTAAAATAAATTTCAAAAATTCCCACCCCTCCCTCCTTCCCAGCTCTATCTCGTCCCACAGTGCTGCAGGGAGATCAGAATGGGGGTTATGGTCATTTCATCACAGTTGCTCCTACTGCTGCTGCTGCGGAGAGNATACTCTCACAGGCAAAACAGACTCAAACTGAAAATGAATTGAATTTATTACTAATGAAGCAGGATAACGGGAAGTAAAATAAATTTCAAAAATTCCCACCCCTCCCTCCTTCCCAGCTCTATCTCGTCCCACAGTGCTGCAGGGAGATCAGAATGGGGGTTATGGTCATTTCATCACAGTTGCTCCTACTGCTGCTGCTGCGGAGAGGAGTCTTTGCCCTGCTCTAGCATGGAGACCTTCCCCCAGCAGGGGACAGTTCTCCATGAACATCTCCAGTGTGAGTCTACCCCATGGCATCCACAAACTGCTCTGGCATGGCTCAGTCTTCCATGGCTGCAATCCTTCAGGAACAGGCTGCTCCAGCGTGGGTGCCCCACTGTGTCTTAAGTTCCACCAGCAAACCTGCTCCAGCCTGGGCTACTCTCTCCACAGACTGCTCCAACAAATGTTTTCCACATGTCCAAAGTCTTCTTTCAGGCATCCACCTGCTCCAGTACAGGTTTCCCATGGGTTCACAGCCTCTGTCAGGCATCCCCTGCTCCATGCTGGGCTCCTGCAGGGGCTGCAGGTGGATCTCTGCTGCCCCTGTGCCCTCCCTGTGCTGCAGGGGCACAGCTGCCTCACCATGGGCTGCACCAGGGGCTGCAGGGGAATCTGAGCTCCAGAGCCTGGGGCAGCTCCTGCCCTTCCTCCTGCACTGCCCTGCCTGTCTGCAGGGCTGTTTCTCTCACATGTTCTCACCCTGCTCTTCTCTGGATGCAATTACATCTGCACAATAACATTTTTTCCTTCTTACATATGTTATCAAAAGGCATTACTGTCATTCCTGACTGGCCCAGCCTTGCCCAGTGGTGGGTCCATCCTGAAACCACCTGGCATTGGCTTTGCCAGACATGGGGAAAGCTTCCAGCAGCTTCTTATAGAAGCCCCTCCTGTAACCCCCCTGCTACAACAACCTGGCCATGCAAACCAGACACACAGGGTGTGGAAATTTTCAGCCTGAGTGATGCCAGTGGTCAGCTTTGATGGTTGCTGTCCATCTGCCTTGCAGATCTCTGGATGTCAGAGTTTACTCTGCAAGGCCAGCATCAGTAATAACAGGAATGGGATAGAGTGGTGTGATCTGGCCTGGACTAAGGAATCTGACCCAAGAGCAGGTTTTCCTTCTCATGTCTTTTGCTGCCCAAGTTGTTGCTTCATCCTGTTGCTGTCTTGCCTCATTACCCCTCTTTGAGGGCTCCTAAGATGTCCTTTTTCTCAGCAATGCCCTGTGCAATGCAGGTGAGGTGTGATACCACCTCATTTGCAGAGTGGCCTCCCCGTCATAGCCCTTCCTATGAGAGGATTCAGGTGGCTTCCCAGGGTGCAGCTTCCCCAGGGTAAGGAAATGAGTTGGTGAGACTAATTGTGTTACAGTGCCTTGCCAGACTCCATAGTGAGGCTTTTTTTCCACTGCTGTAGTTGTTGCCAGGCACAGAGCCCTTTTGTGCTGTGAATCCCAAGAGACCTTCCCAAGATGGTGTTTATGTGGGCTGCAGCGTGAGGTTCTGCAGCTGGGCTTGCTCTGCTAGGCAGAACTTGCCACAGGGGTTCAGTTATTCCCTTCCATATGCAAGAATGTGACAAGATAAAAAGGCATGTTTCTTCCCTCACTTTCATCCTGAAATGCTCCCTGACAGGATGGGCTAATGAGGACAACAGATCTGCTCCCGTTGCTGCTTCCATTCTCTCCAACTGGAGAATTGCCCTTGGCCCAGGAGAGATCTGGGCTGTGTGTGATGCAGCAGCAGATAGCAGTGCTCACACCCAGATATGCAGGAGGTGGTTTTGGCCAAGGGAATCCATCAGTTATGAACAAGCTCAGCCCTTGGAAGAGGATCTCTATCAGTTCCTGTTTGCACATTACAGGATGCTTTCCGGATGACTCTGTAGCATTTGCACTTGGCCTGATGAGCTGATCTTTCTCATTTTACTGTATTTATTTATTCATTCCCTGCTTTTATCACTGATCTTGATGTGAGAGGGAGCCAACCCCCACAAGCAGAGAGAGGAGAGTACAAAGCAACAGCTGAAGGTGCAAGGTGCACCTGGGTGACCCAAGGACAGGAAGGTGAGTGTTCCCGTGTTACCTCCATGGCCTGTACTCTGTCCATGCCTCCAAGAAGATGTTGGCTTCCCTTGCCTTGGATTGTTCCATTGTCCTTGAACAAAGAGGCCATAGAGAGGAAGATAAGGAGGTGGCTGGGCAGCAAGTGGTGTCCCAAAGCTCTCCCCATAGATACGCAATAGAATTAAAAAGGTAAAAGGCTAAAAAGGATGACAAAAAAGAGGCCCACTTACTGAGCTCCCTGACAACCTGCTTCCTCCTGCCCTCAGCACTGTGCTGGGCTTCTCACATGCTTTAGAAGGAAAGCAGCAAAGAAAGGTGGTGCAGAAAAGCCTTCTCTGTCTCAAGCCATGCACAGAGCATCACCAGGCTGGCTCTGCAGCACTTCTCACCTGAGCTCTGGGTCAACATTGCTGCTTCTGCTCTGGCCAAAACCTGACATGCAACCTTGTTTGCAAAGGGTCTCCCCCAAACAAAGGATCACTTAGATAGAGCTTTTGAGCATCAGAATGTCACTAAAATCAGAGGTCTGTTGGTTGAGTTGAGCCAGGCAGACAAGGTCTTCCTTGGTGCAAATCACTTGTGATCCTTCCTTTCACATAGTACAGATTCTTTCCATCACACCTTTATGCTGTGTCTGACCTTGTGCATATTGATCAGACCCTGAAAACGCTTTAAGGTTCATGGCAACCAACAAATATGACAGAAAAATGCTGGCAAATATTTTACTGTAGCAAAAAGTATACAGTGATGCCTGTATAATTAAGTCTAGAGGGAGTTGTCACTCTGAATGTCACTACTATCTGTCTCCCTCTATATACATACATCACTTTCCATTGCCATTCCTTAGCCAGGCATGGGACACTAAAAACAAGGGGGGAAGAATCAGGTTCTTTACCATGAGACTGGGGAGGGGTGGACTCCACTGTGGGGCTTCTGGGCTGCATCTAATCACATGCAGGTGGTGGTGCTCCCCTGGGACACCTGGGGAAGGGGACTGCTGTTGGACAGCACCTCCAACCCCAGGGGATTTTCCCATCTAGAAACATGGTACTAACTGTCCTGAACTCTACACTGCACAGCAGTGGGAATCCTCCAAATTCCCAAAGTACTGCAGGCTGAGAGTACAGCTCTTTAAGCTGAATATCCACCATTTCCATCCCTTTTTTTTCCAGCCACGGGAAGGTGTTTAGTCCTGGTCTGTGCTCTCCTGCAGCTGCCTTCCTTTCCTTCCCTGGCTACCTTCCTATTTTCTACCTTCTTACTTCTCTATTCCACCCTGTGGTTTCAGGAAATCCAGATCTGGCTCCCTTCCCACCTACAGAGGCCAGAACACAAGCTTTTTATGTATGCTTAAGTGAGAGGGAGCTGAGGTGAAGCGCTCTTGCCAGCTTTCCTGCTGAAAAGCCTCTGCCATGCCCATGATGGAAGTGATTTGTGTGTTCTCTTTCAGGTTATTTTGTGCAGTGAGGGAGCTTTCCAAAGGAGAGATGTGGATATCTCACCTGTGTTTGTCTGACACTCACAGTGGCTGTTAGCTTGGGGATTGATCACTTCAGTTTTGTGTCTTATTTCATCAGGGGGAGAAGGGGTTTGAGTATGGAATCCCCTGGTCCTTGGGTGAAGGCCATGGGCTGGAGGAGGTCACTGCTGACTCCCCTGCATTGTGTCTGAGGCCTGACAAAGCCTTGAGGGTTTGCCTGAGGGGTCAGTGTGCTGCCAAGAACCCTAACATTTCAGTGCCTGCCTTATGCCAGCACAGCTCTTTCTTGGCCAGGAATGTGCTGTTAATATTTTCTGTGACTTGGCTTTGGCACATGGTTTGACCCTGCGCTGAAGCAGAGTTCTCCTCTGAGCCTTCTTTCATGGTGCAAAGTGTATTCATCCCCATCCATTCCCTGACCTAGGAATTCCCTGGTGCTGCAAGGCCCATGGAGGGATCCTCTGCAGCCAGAGGGTGTCACCTCCCTTTTGCATCTGACCAATCCTGTGCTACAACCCACAGTGAAAAAAAATCTCTGTGGGCCATCAGCCTGTGCATCAAACATGATTCTGGATTGCCTGACTGCAACTAAGGCTTGCCAGGACCAACTAGGAGATTTCTTGTCAAATTCTGTTTTCTTTAACTTAGCTTTGATGGATCCTTTGTGTTAATACAAGCTGCAAAGCCTGATCTTACCAATAATTCTGTGAGTGATTATCTCCCCAGGTCACGGTGCAAAGTCTGTTTGTGGTGGGGATTATTTGGGATCTCCTGAACAGTCTGTGTGGGACAGAGGTGTGGGTGGCACAGCCTCTTTGGAGAAGGCCTGAGTGGAAGCACCTGTTCAACGCTGTTTCACACAAAGGAGGATTTGGTGCAGGCATTTCCAGGGCCAGGTTTCCCCGGTCACACTGCAGAACCAGTTTCCCTACCAGACAAACAGGAGGTGTGTCCAGCCTGGGCGTCCCATGGGTTGGCATCTTGTGCCAGGGAATTTTATGTGGAGCACTAAAGCACCACATCTTTTGGCCCAGTGTGGGGCAGTGATTGTTGGAAACCCATGGCCTTGTGCAAGAGCCCTCTCACTCTTCCATTATAGGCATTATCTTCCCAGTGGTATAGGTTGGGTTTTCATCTAGTGACTCAGACATCTAGCCTTGGCACAGAGAGCTTTGTGTACTGAATAACCCCTAGACAACACCATTTTTGGAAGAAAAGGAGGATGGGTGGCAGGAGTATTTAGGAGCAACTCCCTATCCTCTGCCTCCAACCCAAACCCATTGCTATTGCAATGGCTTTCGGGCACAGGCAGGCTCCACGTGTTTGAATTTCTCCTAATTCCACATCCAGGCTTCAGCAAGCATTTCTCTGCACAATCCTTGGCTCCTGAGGACCTGTTTGACCTCACCCCTAGAGATCTTGGCTACAAGAAGGGTCTCCTGAGTTATGTTCCCCACTGCCATCACCCAAGGAGGAAAGCTGTCTCCCTGTGCACACCTGCATGCCCCATCGTGTCTGTGGTAACTTCTCCTTGACTCATTCCTTTTTGTAGAAGGCATGGTGGGAACTCCCTCCCTGGGAATGGCTGGTCATAGGGAATGCACTCTAGCTCCCTTCTTACCTCTCACAATTTCCCTTTGGATTATATTACACAGGGCAAGGTTCTGGTGTTTTGTTGGTTTTTACCCCTAAATGTGCTGACAGCTGTGTTGGCAAGTGCCAGAGAGGTGTAACACCCCTCCATCTGGGTGTCATCCAATTGTCCCCCCACTTGTACTCCCCTGATGACAGCTGGTGTTCCTGTGACCAAAGGGAAAGGTGACAGAACACAAAATCCTATCTCCTTTTAGGTTCTTTTATGGCCATTCTCATGGGAAGAGCTATTAGAAACTATCTGCCTCCAAGGCTCAGAAACTTCCCATGAGGATTTCTCTGCACTGCCCTTGCTGTTTCCTGCATCTCTCTTGTCAGAACTTCACCTTCCATGAAACAGCCCAGGTACAAAATCTTCCCTCAAAGAGGGCCCTTCTCTTCTTGCAACTCTCAGCCTCTCCACACAAAATTTCTCTGCATGTCTGGCACAATGGACCAAGCAGTTCCCAGCACTTCTTTGCCTCTGGGCCATTCCATTCTACTTCAAAGCATGGCTGAAACCTCACTGTTTATTTTCAGCATGCTTCCCCCTATAGATTTATCGCTTTTCCTATTTAATGGATGCCATTATCACTGAAACCTGCAGTACTTAAAATGGTTTTCACGGGCGCCCCTGCGGATTCAATCTGATTCTGCAAGACATGGTGGGAACTTTTGCAGATGTTTCTTTCCCTGAAGTGCTTTCATGCCCAAAATCCTGTGCAAGACCTGTTGAAACTGATTGAAAGGGTTGTGTTAAAGCCACAGGTAGCCTCAGGGACCTCTAAGAGCAAAGTTTTCCAAGAGAAGGAGTAAGTCCCAGCTGCCAGCTCTGTGGTGGATTCATTGGAAATCCTGTGACTAATTTAATGTCGTCCTTGGGCTTTAAAACTATGAAAACCAAATGCTTTTTTATGGAAAAACCTGCATAGTAGGGCAGAGAAGTGGGACCTTCAGCTTCTGTTATGTGTCTTAGGGGTACCTCTGGCACCATTCAGCATAGAATTCCCAGTTTGTTTTGATTTCCATCTGCTGGTGTGAAACTTCTTCTATCACTGTCAGCACTGAAACATTCCCCTTGGCTATTTCCAGCTGATTTGAAATCAAAAAGTGTCAGAAAAGAAAACCAGGCCTTTTTGAGCAATGCATTTACGAGGAGTTTCTCATTTCTCCCCTCCAAGGCATGTTACAGTGGTTGATGGACACCCTGTGCCTCTGGGCAATCCCATTAGAGCCAGACAAGGTTAACCGTGAGGTGGTTGTCATTATGGGTCTGTTCTCTGATGGAGGCATAAATCTCCCCCTCCCCCAGCCCTTTCAGGTGTCCTGCAGGTGTCCTTTGAGCCAAAAGCTAGAGTTTGGCTGGAAGCTGCTCCTGTTGGGCTGGCTCAGGGATGGAGGTGTGCTCAGTGGGCACGTGTGCCATGTGCGTGCCACACGCCTCCTTAAGAGAGGGAGAGCATCCTCCTCTTCCTCCCCCTTCCTTGCTGCTCCTCAGATTAATTTTTCTTGATGTAAGAGAGCTGAGTGCTGGTTGATTAGGCCATGACCTGAGCTTTACATAATGCACATTGTGCAATGCACTTTATGTAATCAGAGGTTCCTTATGTAATTTATTTGCAGAGCACTCACCAAATCAAGGACCAGACCTGGTTCCTGTTATATGGATGGGTTTGCTATTTCTGGGACCTTGTGTTTTTAGGGGCCAGGAAAGCAAATGCGTGTTCAATGGCTCTTCATCCATGTCCATCTCCAAAATGATCTCTCCAAACTCCTTAAAAGAAAAGAAGGCAGGGCTTAAGCTTTTCCTTCTGTGGGCCAGGTTTAAAGAGGGCTTAGCTGCACCCACGTTCCACCAGTTATAATGGGACTCTCAGGCACAGCTCCCCCTTTGCTGTCTGATCCCTGAACTACCCCTCACCATTTCCTTGCCATTGGGGCTGGACTGTGCTAGAAGGTGGGTCAGGAATGTGAGGGGAGGATGTGATTCAGGCTGTGAGCTGAGGATATGACCCATATCGGCATGAGATTAACATCCAATTCCTCCTGGCAGCTGAGCGCACAAATCATGCCTGCCATTCATGTTGCCTATTGAGGTGGTTAATCCATCAATGGGGCCTCATCTGTGCCCCAGGAGTGGAATCATCCACACCTAGGCAGTGACAGAACAGCTAATGGTCTGGAAACAGCCACTGCAGATGCCAAAAGAAAGAAAAATACCTGTGAGGCCCTCTCGCTCTGGCTCAGTGGCACTGCTGGCTCATTGTGTGGCCAGCGCATGAGTTCTCCCAGGGGATGGACAAATGGGGGTGATGCAGCATCCCAGGGCCTCACAGGTACTCACATCAACCCTCTCCAGCCTTCCTCCCCTCCTGTTACAGCAGAGGTTGTGTTGTTCTTGCTGAGATTGCCGGGGATGTGGTGCAAGCATGGCTGTGGCCTGGCATGATTTGCACAGCCTGGTGAGGGGGAGCTGCCCCATCCACCTCACTGAGCCCTGGGACCTTGCAATGCTCTTTCATGCTACAGAAGCTGTGCTTGTGGAAAAACATAGGGTTTTACATTCTTTGTACCTTTAAACTACACAGATTTCGCAATGGTAAGAGAACCTGATACCTGGCTGAGTGTGAGCTGGGAGGCTGACTGCACTGCTGGGTGTGTGAAGGGAGTCCAGGGAAGGCTGTAGGGCTCTTGGGTGCTAAAGCACTCACTCCTCAGTCACAGAATCATAGAATGGTTTGGGTTGGAAGAGACCTTAAAGGGATACCTTTCACTAGACCAGGTTGCTCAAAGGTCCACCTAGCCTAGCCTTGAACACTTCCAGGGATGGAGAATGGCTGGCTGGCTGAACACCTTCTCTGGGCAACCTGTATCACTTCCCAACCACTCTCACAGACAAGAATTCAGAATATCTAATCTAAACCTGCCACTTGTCAGTTTATACCCATTCCTCCTTGCCTTAGTTTTCCATGTCCTTGTAAAAAATCCCTCTCCAGCTCTCTTGAAGCCCTTCTAGGCACTGTAAGGTGCTGTAATGTCTCCTCAGAGTCTTCTCTGCCCCACACTGAACAGCCCCAACTGTCTCAGCCTGTCTGTTGAGGTCTAATTAGTAAGGGAGGTTGTAGTGATTAGGAGATCCTGATACAAAGGGAAGAAGTTATGCAGAAAACCTTCCTTTGTCTTTATTGGGGATCTGAACTACCTGAGATGCTTGATGCCTGTTAAAATTTTCTTTAGCATGAAGAGAAAGTAAAAAGGGCAATTTTTATGAGATGGGCATTGCCAGATCCTTCATGGGTCTGCTTGGTTTGTCCTCACCACCAAGAGGTGGGGTGTCCTGGCCTCCTTGGGGAGCAGGGTCTGTAAAGCCACCCTACATGAGACACCTCACACAAGTCCAGCCCATGGGACATTTCAGAGCAAAGTTATTAAGTCAAAATGCTCCAGACTTTATCCTTTCGATAAAGAAGGAAAAGGATACATATTATAGAAAATTCCTGACTTCCCTTTCATCCATCCTCCTGTTTCTTGCTGCAATTTTGCTTTGAATTTCAGCTTTGTCTGAAGTGTGTATGAAAGGCCGAGGTGACTCTGGTCACTGTTGTTGAGAGATGCCATGACCTGTTTTATCCACCTCACCTGCCAGGCAGCTGAGGCATAAAGCCCCAGGTAGATGTTAAAGCTCCACCTTGCTGGGAGCTCACAGGTTCACTTCCCCCCACAGATGAAATGTGATGTGCAAGTGGGTGTTGTGTCAGGAGGAGGATTTTGTGGGGAGGCAGCTTGTGCTGGGTATGGCTCCGGAACCGGAGAAGCCACACTTTTCCCTCTGGTTCTGGGAATCCCTGCCTGAACTTCCTTGTCCACCCATGGTAGCCAGAGCTGAGTGGTGCTAGCATTGCAATCCCACCCTCATTTGTCCAGACTGTTGTGAGAAATGTGCTGTGCCTTGTGGAACATCAACGAGGAACCAGGAGGTGTTGGGAGAAGTTCCCACTTGGAAGCAGAGATTTAGTTAAAAAATGAACAGTGTGGCTGATCACTGATGGAATAGATGTTGCCAGTGAGCTGACTACTGTGGTGGTCAGGTCTCTCAGCAGAGAGGCTGAACTAAGCCTGTTTTGAATAATTAAAATATTTTCTTTTTCAGCTGGCGATACGGAGTTTTATTTTCCAGTGTTACAGACCACATCCTGTCTCTCCTTTCTCACTGTGACGTGTCCAGCCCTGTGAGCTCTTTTCTCCCTGTATTTGTTAGCTCTGACGAGAGAGAAGGGATATATTTCAAGGAGGACGGTGCAGGTTTCGGTGTGGATGCAGGAACAGTCCTTTGTACAAACAAGGGAGAGGCAGACATCTGGGGAGGCAGCAGCTGTACAGAAAGGGCTTTGCAGGTGGCTGTAGCAGTTACCAGCTGACCATAAGTCAACAGGGTCATGGTGCTACAAAAAAAGAAAGGAGAATTTAATCATCCCTGGGGTGTATAAACAACAGCATTGTTTGTGGGACACATGAAATAGTTCCAATGATTTTTTTAGTGTGGACCATGCCCACATGGCAGTAATATGACCAGCTCTGGGCACTGCCCTCCAGGAAGGTTATGCACCAGTGGCAGAGAGTTCAGAGGAGTGCAACAGAAGTGACTGGAGGGTTAGGGAACATAATCTGTGGATGAGACCAGAGTCTAGAGCAGAGGTTTTTCAGACTGTGGCCTGTTGTCTTCTGGTCTATTTGTATATGGAAAGTAAGTTGCTATATGCTTTAGTATATAAGAGTAAGAAAAGTAAGTTTCTATATGCTTTAGGGCTCTGTAGATACAATTTCTCTAAGAAAGTATGTCCTTGCAGAAGAACTTAGGCCCAACACTAAAGTGAGACACAGTGAACAACTCCTGTTTCACAGAGAAGAGTGAGAGGGGCCCAATGACAACTTTTAAATAAAATAGAAGGAAGAACCTGTTGTCTCAGTTGGAGAGGTAGAAAATTAGGAGAGTGCATTGTAGCAATGACAATGGTGGAAATCTTAGAGATAGTGGGATCTCTAGGTGCTGGAATGTGTGATCTGGGCAGGCTTGCAATTCCCAGCATGGGAGTCCCAAAGAACAGGCTGGATAAACATCTGTCTTTAATGACAAGGATAAGGCTGACCTCTTCTTGGTGCTCTCCAGGTCATTCTGCACCCCAGTTTTCTACAATTGTGTAACTAAGTAGTGTTAATTTATGGTCACTGCTATTTAATATATTCATAAACGCAGTTGAGAAGGGTGTGAGCAATGAACTGGTTGTCACCTAACTGCTCACTTCCTTTTCAGGATTAGTAAAAGTATATTGAGCAATATTAATCCACTAATCCAGCCCCAGGTATCTACGAATTGCTAGGCAGACATCCCCAGCTCCATTTTTCTACGATTCTGCATCACAAGCCTGGCATGTTAATTCTGGGAGGTAAGTACAGGGCCCTCAGATTTGATCCTAACTTTTCACAATGCTGACAAATATCCTGAATGTCATCCACCTCTCTGCTAATCTGCACTGTCTTGAATTTTACCTGGTAGCAGCAAGACAAAAGGTAATTGCAGGAAGCTTGGCTGTGATGCTACTGCTGTTGTTTGACAAGGATCTGATTCCTCTAAAAATACTTGCAGTGGCTTGAAGAAAGCAAAAGCTCCAGTTACTCACCACAATACCTCTATTTGCTAGCAAGAAGAGATTACTGAATGACAAAATCACAGAGTATGTTTGGGAACTGGAAAAAGTCTTGCAGTATGTGTAGCTTTTTTAGAGAGGCCATGCTTCTGAGAGGTCTCACAGAAAGGTAGGAGGAAGAGTGGAAGAGATGATGGAGTTGGAAAGTGTTTTGAGGGCAGGGATTTAATGAGGATTATCCAGGTGAGGTGAGACACTTGCACTTCACCTGGGCGTATTCAAGTTCTCTGTAATTTCAGTGCAAGGGCAGGGGCTTTCTTTTGTCTTGCTATCTTGGTTCTACTCCAGTCCCATTAACTGCAGTTCATTTGCAGTTTTAAAATCTTCTTGTCTGTGAAATCCTGGATGGATGTGCCAAGAGGCTTTGGTAATTCAGAGCACAGTTTAGAAGTGGGGCAGCCATTGTCTCTGGAATTCAGTAACTCACTGACCCACTGCAGCTTCCAGCATCTCACCCCAGTGTGGGCACCACTCAGGCCACTGACATGTGCTGCCTTATGTTTCTGACATGCTGTCTTTTAACTGTGGTTCGTGGACATGGGCTTTCCACTCCAGAGGTTTCCTGGATGTTTTTGCCCACTGTTTTTGGGACAAAGGTATTTTATAGGATGTTAAAGTAAGCAGGCAGCGAAGCGTGTTTCGTGCCACCTCTTTGCAGAAAGGCTTTGCAGGGATTACAGCTCTAAGTGGGTTCACCCTTTTGCCCAAATTAGTAGAAGAGTTGCAAGTATCAGCAGTGGATAGGAAGCTTCACCATTTCCTCGTTGGAGAATTCTTATGGGCATGTCAAGGATAAAACTTGCAGGCTGAATGGACAAGCACAGGTGATATTAATAAGCTCTTTGAAATCAGAGAAGCCTATTATTCAGAAGAAGTCATCTAAAGACTTGTCTTGAGATCTCAGTAGCTAGCTAAAGCACAACCAAATCCTACTGGGTTTCTTTCTCATTGAAATTTTGTTTGTGTTTCATCTTAAGGAAAATGTCCCAATCATGAGATTAACAGGGATATGCTGAATTAATGAGAATGTTTAAAAAATCCATTAACATCTATGAAGGTGACAGTCTGATTTGTGGGTAGTGTTTTAAGTGCTTTGCCCCACCCAGAATACAGAAGCCTCTGGTATGTCATTTTGCTAAAACTTTGCTGAGTCTGGCAATTGTGCTATGTGATAAACTCTTTTACTTCAGTTATTTGTCTTGCTGAAGTTGTTTACAGAGAGGGTGTGATGAGTGCTGAGAGATGAGGATAGAGGACACATTTACATGTTCAGTTCAGAGTTTTTTTTAAGATCACTTCTTTTCAAAGACCTAAATAAGAAAGAAAGTGCAATTATTTTGTACTTGTCTGGATCTGAAGCAGGCTGTTTGTGTTGCCTCCGTGTCCTTGCAATGAGTCAGTGTCCTTGTGGAGTTCACAGCTGAAATTTTCAGCTTATAGCTTTGTGGAGCTTTCTGTTCTTAGAAAAATTATTTTTCGTTCTCCTTTTTTAAAAGTAGAGAAATTAGCTGAATGAATTTCAAGAGGTGAGATGCCATTTCAGATTATTCAGGGTCTCGCAGAAGTGAAGATTTTGTTCCAGATAAATTGGAAAAACTTTGCTATGTGTATAAAAGTCCTCCAGCATGAAAGTTGTCTTTTTAATTATATTAATCCTGGAAGTAAGTCTTGATACTTTATTTATTTTTTAAAATCCCACTGTCTTTTTCTTCCTAATATCCTTCTGGTCTTTCTGAATTTCCTAAGGAGCTTGTCTGTGTGCTGCCAAACAAATATTTCCTGATTCTTGCAAATACTCCCTATTTTGTGAGTTTGGGAGTTTGGCATATGAAACATTAACCCTCCCAGATTTATGTAGAAAAAGGGAGTAATTACACAAAGGCTTGTATAAGGTGAAGAAAATCTACACTAAACTTCTTCAAATGAATTTTGTCATCAAAATCAGTTAAGGAATAACCTAGGCTAGTTAGAGTCTTGAATCAGAAAGATAACCAACATCCACAGAAACTTTTTCAGACATCTATCTGCTTGAGATATTTGGGGGATAGAAAGGGCCTGCATAGGAACATACTTCTCATACTTCACAAAATCTCCAGTGGCTTTTGTCTGTACTTACACTGCTGCCTTTCTCTAAGTAGCATATTTCTCAAACCAGCATCTTTCTCAAGCAGAACGTAGGCTTGTGTTTTTATGATATATCTGATGTCTCTAATGGCTCTAATAACACTCTCCTACATCTTTGCTCCCAGACAACAAGCTATATAGTATTTCTTGCACAATAATATCTGATTGGATAACATAAATACCTCACAAAGCTTGCTTTCCTCATGTACTTGTTGGGTCTACAGTAAATCTGGTGTCTTGTATGTGTAGGAGTTACCTTCCCATAAGAAGACATTAATTGTTTCCTTGCCTTTTGGACCAAAGGGTCTCTGGTTTTGCAACTTCCTCTGTAAAGCAGGTTTATAAGTTGCATGTAAATTCTATTTTCTGGCTTGATTGAGTTCAGGTGAATGTCTTGATCTTGTTTTGCATCTAAATTACTACACAGTCCAGCACCACCTCAGACAGGAGGTGGCAATTAGCTGAGAACTTCCTAAACCACACAGCAAACTACCTGTGGTTCTTTGGGTTTCCTTGTACACTCTGCTGCAAAGAAGCTTGCATTCCTTGTGGTTTCCAAAATTCCCCACCAATATGCAAGGACTGGGGTTTTTACCCTTTCCCAGCAGTGCCCCAGTTTGTATGTACCTCTGAGCTGGGCACAGACTGGTCTCAAGAGAATCAGCCAGAGCAGGTCTTAGCACCAGAGACCCAGGGAGTGTCAGGTCCTGGTGGACCCAGTGGAGGTGGGAGCTCTCAGGGAACATCACTGAGCCAGTCCCTGTAGGACTGAGCTGGAGACAAGGTGCTGTGGCTTCCTTGGGAAGCTTGAGCAGCAGAGGGGTCTCTCTGCAGGAGGAATTGAGAGGGGTGGGTGTGGGTGTGTTGGCAGAGTGTGTGTGTGTCTTGAGCAATTTGCTGGGGACTTTGGGGCTGGCAGCACCAAGTCCTGCCTCTGTGCAGGATATGGAGAGAGATGTTGGGCTGGGCAAGCACAACAGGGAAAAAGTTAGGGTGGGTCTGATTAGCTCAATACTTGAGAGAGATTCCAGCAGCCATGCCAGGTGGGTGGGTTGGGACAATTTCTCTCTTACAGTTTAACCAAAAAAACCATCCACTTTTAGGCAATATGAGGAAGGAAGGTCCAAACTTGGGAGCAGGGACCTGTGGAGCTGATGTCCCACATGCTCTGCTTGCAAACTGGAGGAAGAATGAGGAGTAATGGAGATGAGGTACTGACTGCTTCCATCTCATGAGCAGGGGCAGAGCAAATTGTACAGCTCTGTGCTGAGTGCCCTGTTGTGGCTGAGAGGGCTGTGCTGAAAGATGAACCCATCTCCAAAAGACTCTGCTGTACCAGTAAGTGACATGAGGGAGCAGCCTGGAGGCAGGCTAGGTAAAAGAAGTGGAGAAATGGTTAGTGGCTCACATGGCTCAAGTTGTGGACAGATGACACTAGGCTTGACCCTAAATGTGGGTATGAATCCATTCTGCATGCCCACCTGAATCCCTCCAAATTATTGTGGCAGCAGCCCAACAGGAGGGGTGAGCATCAGTAGCCTGGGAAAGCATCCTTGAGATTTAGGAAGAAGTGATTCCTCCATGATGGTCCTGGCTTATCCTACTCACTGCCAGCTGCAGAGGCATCCCCCAAGGCAGGGAATGGTGTAAAAAATAATTAAATGCCTTGTGAAAGTAAGCCTCAACTTCCCTTTCTCCCAGCTGCTGATGAATAATGCTTTCGTGTCAGGAGCTGGTGGGGTCCCTCAGGTGTGGAGTGACTGAGCGCAAAGTGAGGTGACACTGTGCTGGGGAGGGGGCAGATACTTGCAAAAGCAGAGTGCCCCTGAGTGCCAGGTGTGCCCAGCAGGGTTTGGCAGCAGAACTAGGAGGTGGCAAGGGGTCCAGGGACCCTGTGGGGAGCTCGAGCAGAGGGAGCTTGCTGCTTCCCTCCCTCCTTACTGACTCATCTGCATGGTGTCACCAGGGCATTAGTCAGGGAATTGGACTGAGGGGATTAACCTGTACCCTACTTGTCCTGCTCCTGCAGGTTTTCCATCAGGCCCTGTTGTTGAACATGTGCACCTTTCTGTTCCCAGC
>VZRX01022226.1:0-26258 GCA_013398075.1 Notiomystis cincta | reverse complement strand
TTTATTTTGCCCAAGCACAGGGACAAAGGCCCATGCTATAGATGGGTACTCACTGGAGGAAACCATGGAGCCCAGGTCTGTGTGGGGAAAACACAAGCAAAGTCCTTGCACACACAGTGCTGTTTTCCCCTAAGCTTGCAAAGACCCCAAAGAATGTGGGCATGAAACCTTGGGGTGGGCTTAGGAAAGGGGGTCAGTCTTACCAGCACATGCTGGAACTGTGACACCACCAATCCTGGCACCAGCACCACAGTGATTCCTGCAGGACCCTCATTCTCTTAGGCTTACATGGCTGCCCAAGTCCACCCCCAGGTCCCTGCTGTGTGCACTCCTTGTCATCTTCATGCTGGGTTTCTTCCAGCTGGGACCTGTGCCCCAGACAGGCTGCAACTCACACCAAAACTGTCCACTGGAAACCTCCAACCCTTCTCCTGTCCCGACTCCCTCTGGCTTCTAAGGGAAGTTGGACACTGGATTCCAGCTCTATCAGCAATAGAAAAAACAAAATAATTACTTCCCATGACCTAGTTCTGGTTCTCCTGTCCTTACCAACCACATGATAGCCACCCTTTGCCCCATGGCACTGCAGACTTTTAGTTTGCTTTAACAAAGTAATTTGTATTCTACCTGAGCCAGTCCTCTGGAGCCCTCCCAGACTCATTGTAAGTCTCCTTTTTTTTCTGCCTAAGAATCAGTAAAAGTACAGACCAAAATGATGCCCAAGCCTGGTCCCTCTGTGCATCCTTTTGAGATGTTCCTGTATTTGAGAGCATATTTTGCAGAAGAAAGTTTCCAATAACAAATCTCTTTTAACCAGAACTGCAGCCATACTTTTGAGATGTTCCTGTATTTGAGAGCACAATTTGCAGAAGAAAATTTCCAATAATTGATCTCTTTTAACCAGAACTGCAGCTGTACTCTGCTGATTTTATATTAGGATTTCATGCTGGAGAATGACAAGAATGGTACCTCATCTCCCACCTCCTCCCAGACCACAAGATAATCTGCCAGGAAACAAGTTTGATTTGATGTGTTTTCTCCTCAACAAACCATCTTACCTGCACTAGTCACCTCATTATGTTCCCAGCACTTACAAAGGGATCAGTCAGGAGGGAAGGCAGGGGTCTTTCCTGGTACAGAATGTAGCTTGACTGAACTGGGATTCCTGGTGTCCTCCTGGGCCTGCATTTTAAAGATACATATTGTGTTTACCCTTCACCTGTCCTATGGGAGTGCCAAGAATTCTCAAAGATAATTACTAATGGGTTTGAAGTGTCTCTGACTGCTTCTTTAAGTACCCCTGGTTTATAAAATTCTGCCCACTGGGCTTCAACCTGTGTTTATCCAATTTTGGACTCTTGTCCCAGCCCTTATTAACATTTTCTGTTGTTGGGAATATGTCCCATTTTAACCTCTTCCTGCATCTGGAGCATGGTACGGGATGGAGCAGCTTTCACTCAGCCACACACTCATCCCACCACTGGAAAGAGTCTGGCCTCATCCTCTGACACCTTTCCTTGAAGTATTTGTAAACACTGAGACATGTAGACATCTTCTTCAGGCTAAACAGGTCCAGCTCCCTCAGCCTTTCCTCATAAGAAGAGAGGTGCCTCAGCCCCCTCAGCGTCTCTGTAGCCCTCTGCAGGACTCTCTCCAGCAGTTCCACATCGTTCTTGGATTGGGAAGCCCAGAAGCGAACGAAGCACTTGAGATGTGGCCTCATCATGCCACAGTAGAGGGGGAGGATCAACTCCCTTGACCATCAGCCACACTCTTCCTCGTGCACCCAGGGTCACTTGCTATGTGTTCTCATTTCCTGCTATGGATAGGTCTGCATTTCTTCATCTCCCACTTACTTCCAATGTAATTCTAGAACCTTTTCTATAGAGCCCCCCCTATAACCCACTAGTTTCTAAGCCTTGCAGGTTCTTCAGCCTATCTGGGTTTATCCTTACCTTTCCAGGCCTTACCATCATGATCATTGTTCCTCATAGGACAGCATTTCCATTTGTTATAAAATTCCTTTCTGATTCCCAAGTCACCAGCCGGTGTCTGATGCTGTCACTGTTATCTCTCACTGTACTTCCTCTCTCTCCTGCTCGTCAGGAAAGATTGCCTTTGTGCCCTTAATTAAGGGCATGTTCATGTGATTGCAAGAGAATTAAGTCAACACATCATAAGAAATTATTACCTGTCAGATGAAACATAGTAACTGACTCGCTTCTTCTGTTTGAGCCTGTCCTGATTGTGAAATTAAATGGGTGAGTTTAAACACCTTCATGGCTGGGTTAAGCAAACTCTTTTTATCGCATTAGAAATGAATTAGTCTTTTGCATATAGTCAATTATTACACTAGCTGATTGGCAGTAATGCCTTCCAATGCACTAATTGGTGTCTTGTGATGAGTAAACACATCCACAATGTCTTCTGGTAGCACATAGGGTCTCTTGCATTACGGATATACAATTTTTCCTAAGGTGAATTCCTCATGTTTGCTGATTATTCCTTTGGTTGAAATCTATGATCCATGCTTCAGATCTTCTCTTTGGAAACCACTGTCCTTGTTCCATTTCTGCCACAAAGGATCCAGTACTATAAGTGTGGTGGGAAGGCTGTTGGAGAACAGTTCACTTTGAACTGGGAAAAAAACCCCCCCCACACACTATCTTTTCTGCTGTGGCCTCCTCCAACCTGCAGAACACAAGGGAGTGTTTCCAGCTGGTGTCCCGAGGGCAGCTGTTAGTCCTGTCCCTTCTGGCACAAAGGATCTTCCAAGGTGAAGCCTTGGTCAGAACCAGTAGGAATCTCAGATAGGAGGAAGCTGTGAGATCTGATAGGTGGTGGAAGATGAGGATTAAGTGCCCTCACCTTCACAAGCCCACTTGCACTTCCTTTCTCCTTTTCTCATCTGTGGCCTGCATCTGCCTTACAACTTTCACTGTGGCCTGAAACCAGCTAGAGCAGAGAGCCATGTCATGAAGGCTTCAGACTTTTGCAAGATTCCAGCCCATGAAAGAGTCTAGGACAGTTTGCAGATGTCCTTTGATAAAATGTGTCTAGGTCTGTCCACATGAGCAGATCAGTGCTGGGGAACAGAGAAACACTGAAAGTACAGCCCCTATTAGGACTGAATCAGTGAGACCTTGTTTCTGATGGGTGCCCTTGCAAGGGCAGTTGGGGTGTTTGGCTTCTCTGCTATGAAGAGAGGTCAGTTGTTCCACACACATAGGGCTGAGGAAGGAGGAAAAAAAGCTGCAGAAAGTGTGAGAGAGTGTAAAAGTAGTGAGTGTGGGAGCCAGGACAAATAAGACAATAGATGCAGACGGGGTGGAGTTGCTCAGATGGAAATCTACCTCCTTTTAGCTAAAGATGCATAAACAGGAAGATGCTGTGATTCACAATTAATTTATTTATGCTTCTTTTTGGACAATAAAAGACAGATTGGATGTCTGAAAAGTACTTTTTGGCTCTCCATTCATCAGGGACCAGGAAAGTTCCTGCCTTTAAAGATCCCTGACATAACTCCAACACCCTGGAGTCAAGAGTGTTTATGGCTACTGGTGTGTCTTCTCATAGGTCCTCCAGGCAGAAGAGACAACATACTGTCAGACTTCAGGTCTAGACTGAGGCACAATACCTTTTAATCCATTTATTTCTGGTTAGCAGTTAAGTCCCATTTATTCTGAAGCCAGTAAGCCTGTTGATTTAGGTCTGATGATCAAGCTAGTGTTACAATGTGGACATGACCCACATTAACTCATGGCTATGAAACAGCTCTGTCAAGAGGTTGCAGTAATAAAATCTGCTTATTAAGACTTAAATTCGTAGTCCAAGTTGTTAGGTGCGCTTATCACAAAGACAAGCATCTGTTTTTTATAAGAAGGCAACCCAGTAAATGTGGTTCACTTTTGTAGATCTGGGCTCAGACATGGTTTTTAAAGTTTAAAAGTTGGTTGTTGGAGATCTTTTAGAAACACATGGTTCCAGGAACTTGAGGGATAGGAACAGAAAGGGCCGTAAAATCATTCTTCTGAAAAATAAGTCTATATTTAACTTGTTCATTCTCTCTGAATGGTTGAAGTCAATGGAATCCTGACAGTGGAAGAGCCTTAGCAGAATCTCAAAGGGATGACTGAAAGCACTAAGGAAGGATATTGCTCCTAAAAGCAGTGTTGCTACCAAGACCAAGGAATGCTCCTAACAGCACTCAGGAAGCAGCAGAACATGTTGTGATGTTCAGGCTGCACAAACTGACTCCACCATAGCCAGGAGTTGTTGGGAAGCAATAATGGAGAGGATAATGGGCATATTACACTCAAAGTTATCAGTGTGGTGGCTCAGGTGTCAGACAAAAGGCGTTTGAGCTCCTGACTGTCTGAATAGCTTTTGGCGAGTACTTGGACTGCTCTGAACTTTCATCTGCAATAAAAGGAGGAGACTTCCCCATCAGACTTGGGCCTTCCAGACTGATCATATCTCAAAAACACCCTGAAGCTTAAGTGTATTTTCTAAGGCTAGATCTCTATATTCCAAAAGAGGATATAATCAGAAGCCAGATGATGACACCAGGATTGGAGGGGTCATTATGTCACTGTGTCTCAGAGAACAGCAGTGATTTTCTGGTGGAAGCTGTTTGCTGTGCATCTCTCTTGGGGAGTTAGGCAGAAGTCACAAATCAGCAACAAAAATGTTTGATGGTTGCTCTCAGACTGGGTCTCTACCCTGGTGAATGGTGGAAGAAATACAGGACTGCTGCACCAATAACTGCATTACCTTCTCCAGACTCCAAAATGTGGGCTCTAGGGAGTCCTCTGGCTTTGCTCTGCACCATGTGGAGGACATTGCATCAGTGCACATTTTAGATTAGGTTTGTTTTATTTTGGGCTCTGAGTGGCAGAGAGGGAACAGCTTGAGCAGCCCATGGATGTTGGGCATAAACCAACTTTGTCCTGCTGATACTTCTCCATGTGAAGGGAGCTGCTGGCTGCTGCCACTGACCTGTACACATTCCTGCTCTGCATCTGGTCCCATGGCACATCAGCTGCCCCATCTTTCACCTCACTGAGCAGCATCAACTTGCACAACCTCCTTGGACTTGTATGTCACAGTCACTTAAAATAAAGACCCTGAAAGCAAAAGGGCTTGGACTTTTGGGTACTATTTTTGTAGCTCATAACCATTCTTGTTCTAAGGACCTATTTAGGGAAGCGTATCCAGCTCCCCTGTGTGTATTTCCATGGTGTGTGGGTGGTAGAGCTGTTCTGGTTGCTGACAGTGGATACACCTGGCTCTGAACCAACCTGCAGAGAAAGTCACCATGGCCCAGAGGCTCCTGGCACTCTCCAAGTGCCCAAGCAGGAGACACAGCCATGGGCTTTCAGGTCACTCTTTCAAGCCCTCACAGGGAAGACAATTTTGCATGTCAATGGAAATGCTAGGCTGCAATTTGAGATGTTTAAGGATACTAGAATGTCTAAGGGATTTAGTAGGTCCTCTGAGGTCAGATGGTAATTTGAAGACACCTGTGAATGCCTGAGAAACTTTGTAATGTTAAGTTCTTCATCATCCATGGCATGTATTTCCCAAACCCAACCTCTCATTTTCCCAAATGTTCTATGCTCCTCCATGTTTCCCCTCCTCTCTTCCCCACTGCTCTTCGCAAAGAACAGTTCCACCAGATCCAGCAGTGTGAGTTCTTCACCCCTCCTCTGAGACCTCAGCAAGCTGCACGAAATTCAGTGCCTCTCACAAATCCTCAGAGTACTTCCTAAGCCTCTCTACTGGAGGTTAGCTGGAACTATTGCTTTTCCAATAGAATGAACTCCTTTTGCTTCATCAGCATGGTCAGCCCTGAACTGTTGATCAGGGGATATCACCTATGTGGCTCTTGTTTGTCAAATACCCATCCTGCTCCAGTCCTCTGACCACCACCTCATTCAAGCTCAACCCAAAACTCATTTCTATCATCCTGCAAGGGTTTGACAAAGTATGAAAAAACACTGAGCTCAGTTTCCTCTCCATTTGTCTGCCAAGTTCTCCATTCCTGCATCTGGTTCTCCCTGTCTTTTTCTCTTCTGCCCCTCAAGCAGGGTTTGAGATCTTTGACAATGAGGTTTTCAATCACAGCAATTCTTTGAGTCATTCACAGTAATTCCTTACAGCTTTGATGCTTCAAATTCTCTGTGACACACGGTCTTTCATGAACATAATTTTCAAACACATGAATCACTGCTAGACATCCGTTTTCCCAGCTGGGTCTTTGGCAAGGTGAGTTCTTGCTCATCTCCATGGACTTTCAGCTTGCATGGCTTTGTCATGAGTATGGCCTGGTCCCTGCTGTGTCAGGTGCCTGAGCACATGCACACACAAATGCACACACAGATGTGCACGTGTGTCACTGTACAGGATTCACTGGACTCTGCATCTCTATCTTGATCAGCCATCATCCTCCTTCTGAGTCATGGCTGAGGAAGATAAGCAGCTGGTTTTGCTATTGGCTTCATGATAATAAGTAAACAGTAATTAATATTTTGCAATTATGTATGCCCTTGAATTGGATGATCTGAAAGCATTTCATTAACAATAATTAGTCATCATTGCATAGCCCTTATGAGGTAGATAAGGTTCTATTGTGCAGAAGGGAAAACTGAGGTGGAAAGAAATGTCAGGATCAGGCAGGTCTAACATCTGTCAGAAGGGTTTGCAATGCCTTGGCACTTCTCAAAGCTGAGGTTTGCTGCAGCCTCATTTTGAAGACACCAATGATAAAATTGGGGCTAAAATGCAGAGGGCAAAATCCTAAATGTTCAGGACAGAGTCCCATGGGACCAATCGAGACCTTGATTCCTCAGAGGCTGTNNGCTGTGCCTGTCCACTGCCTTGGCTCTTCCTCCTTTTGCTGCTGTTTGATACTTTGCTAATCACCAAGACTCCAGTGCAACAGGTGAGATGGGCATCTAACAGACCCAAAGCAGTGGAGTGGATCTAGACCTTGTCTGGACCTGATCTGATATCTTAGATACATTTTTCAGTTCCCCAGAAAATGTTTACCAAACCATCCAAATTACTTAGGTTATAAAGTCCTTGCAAAAGCACTGTTGGCCAGCTGGAGGCCAGACATAGACCAAAGCATTTGAGTAAAGGGCTATGTGTCTAGACATTGTGTGGGGTTTCCAAACTCACACCACTGTCTCACATCAGGAGCTTGATTCCACTGCCTAAATGACCTGGATGCTCCTCCTGACCTCCAGCTGACTTTTGGAAGGACAAGGGTCTCCTGAAGGTCCCATGTCAGATCTGCTGACTGGTTTAGGTACCTCAGGGCACCACTGAGACCTCCTTGTTTTGGATAATTGAATCATGCCCCAAATGTCCAGTTTTATGGCCTGGGTTGGCAGCACATGCCCAGCATATGTTTCACTACATCCAAGTCTTTCTCTAGACATGTAACCAGATGCTGAATAAATTAATTTGAGGACCCTCTGAAAAATTCTTACTGTTCTCTGGGTAAAGAGTCTAAGCACTCTGTTACTTCCAGTTCCTATGTTTACCTCCTGTTTTCAGGCCCAAGTTATTTAGGACCTTTGGAAAACGTCTCTATCTGCCTGCTGATGCTACAGATGTGTAGTAGGAACAGGGTCACTGCAGGATCTGCTGTTCCACTCAGAGCTCTCAGACCTCTGTTACCATCCCTAAAGCTCATTGCACAGAGGGTGTCCCCTCCAGTATCCTTCTCACTCCAGTGCTGGCTCTGTAGAAATCAGTACCACTAGCAGGACTGAAAACCAAATCAGACACTGTTGTCCCACGACCTTCAGTCATGGTCCAAGTTTCCTGAAATGCCTAGTGACTGGATCTAATTTCTTGCTTGTGTTTATGTCTTTCCCAGTTAGAGGAGGTCTACATGACAATGGTGTGAGGAGATCAGGGACAGCTGAGGGTCCCCACACTGTATAGCTGAGCTCCCACAAGACCTGGGTAGATGTGCTCTCTTTTCCATCATCTTGGTGGTCCCAGCCAAACAGAGGCACATGCCAGGGAACCTACCTGCTGTGGTCAGGCTCTGTCTTTGTCCTCAGGTGTTTTATGTGACCTGTGCTTTATTTGACCTCAGTGATTCGTGTGACTAATCTCCTCCAAGGGGGCTGAGTTACCATCTCTTTAGTTGGTGGTCTGCACTGTCAGTGGTCAGTGCTGGCTGTTGAGGTAAGCTGGGCTTGAATGTTCATCACTGGGTCCTCTCTACAGTGGACATGGGGAGATCAAATGGGGGACCTATAAGATTCTGTTCTGTGCTCAGCTGAAGATGGGGTGATGACTCCCTCTCATTCTCCCTTCCCAAGGAGTGAAGGGACTTGAAGGAACTTCTCCAGCTGGAGGGGCTGTGACAGATCTGGGAAAGTTGAGGTCATGGTGTTGTCCTTCGGAATGGAATTGAGATGTCTGAAGACAGGTGAGGGGCAGAAGGAGGGAAACAGAAGGTACAAGACCTGTCCATCAGGTGATAACTGCCTGTTTTACACCCTAGAGGAGATACAGTGGGGACTATACATTCATGTGTAAACTCAGGGCTTTTCAAATCCAAGACTGTGTGGGTGAACTTTAGGCTGGCTTTTCTTGGTAGACGGCTGGACTTGAAAGCTTTAATACAATTCTTTTAATGCACATGTCTGGAGCAATTCTCTGTGGTTGAAAAAAGCCACCCAACTGATCAAAACCTGGGTCTTACTCAGTTCTCATTATTCATTACAGCCCTTCCTCTTCCCCCAGCTGGAACAGAGCGAGCTGGGGGTGACTAGTTGGTGGGAGGCCCCAGACTCTTTATGAAGTGGAATTGAAATGTGTTTTGCCTGAAGGTTTTTTATGGGTATTTGCTGACAGCAGAGGACTGGGTGAGACTCACAGATCTTTTGGGTCTCATGGCAGAGCTTGCTGTGGTTGATACATGCTCATTTCCCCAGATTCATTCTTTTTTTGAGCATCTCCTCCTGTTCACCCACATTTTTGCCCTTCCCAATGTCATTCTGTCTGGTTCAAGGCTTCAGCCCCTTCAGCTCTAAGTTAGTTCCCTTTTTCTTTGCCTGTCTGCAGAGACATTCCCTCTCTCCCTATCTTAACCTCAGGCCCTTTATCTGCTGTCTTAACTGCCAGTTTAAGCTCTTGTTTAAATTGCCTCTGCTCACAGCTCACTGGCCCCAGTCCCTCCGCAGCTTCTCCTGAGTCCTTATCAGCTCCACACATGCCTCCTCCCTGCTCCTTCTTGCAAATGCTGTGCCCCTGATATCAGATCTCTCTGTGGCTCTCTCATTTGTCTCTCACCCCTTCTCGTGCCCTCCACAGGCTGGCAGTCCCTGTCACCAGGTCCTGCCACCTCTGGCTTCTACCACCTTCCTGTCTGGGTTTCTCTCTGGGGAACCATGAGGTGGGCGCTCCAAGAATGGCTTTCCATGGCATCATACCCCAAAAACTATTCCAAACCCTTTTCTTCCCAGCTCTATGCCTTGTCTTCATCTCTAAACACCAGAGCTTCCCTCCACATTCTAAGTTCTGTTACGACTGGTTTTCGTTTAATGTTGTACCTCCCCCCTTCACCCCAGCCTGGGATTGTTACCTCTCAGATAACCTCCTTCTACCCAGACACCATCTCCCAGACAAAACCATGGTCAGGGGATGTTGTCAGCCCCTGGTTTTCACTTCTGGTGCCACTTTCTGTCATGGGACCATCAGGAGCCATCAGTATGAGGTGACCCTGCTTGAGCAGGGAGCTTGGACCATACGACCCACTGTAGTCCCTTCCAGCCTTACCCATTCTGGGCTCTGTGCTTCTGTGAGCATGAGGGAGTAGACCATTTCATCTGTGGGGAAGAAGTGGTGAGTAATCATGTCCTCTCTAGGAGCTGCAGAAACTTCAGATAAGAGGTGAATGACTTCCAAAATTTCAGAGAAGTTTTGTCAGCAAAAATTTGTCAAGTCTCTGCTGAGGTCACCTGAGCTGCACTTAGACCACACTGGAACTTGTCACCAGTGGGCCAAAGCACTTGCCTACTTGCATCTCTGTCTCCCAACAATTTCTCCAGTCCCAGATGCAAGGCAGGGCTACCAGGGCCTTTACAACTATGGTTTTTAAGATGACTAAAAGCACAAATTTGTTACTAGCCTACTTCTGGAAGTACTTGAAATAAGTATATATTTGAGATAAACAGCAAGTGGGGAAACACTCAACCCCCAGTTGCCAGTTTGGCAACGCTCTGGGCAAGCTGGGGAGCAGAGCAACAGGCTGTGCTGGCAGCTGTGCCAGTGAGGCAGAGCAGAAGAGCTCGTGCAGGCAGAACAGCTTGTTGGGCCCCACAGGCAAAAACACCCCACGTCCCTTTGACCAAATGTGCTTGGTTTGAGACAGGGCCCTCAGCTGCCCACGGAACCAGGCTAAACACCACGGCACGGCAGAGCCCAGCGCATCCGAGCCCCGCCCTGGTGGTGCAGGCACAGCTCAGCTGCCAGCGCCGCAGGCAGGACACCCACTGCTCCCTGCCCAGCCCTGGGCTCTGCTCCTGCCCTGCCCCTGCCCACTCAGGGCTTGGGGGCCGGCAGCCCTGCACCAGGCAGAGGAGGAGAAGGGCAGTGCCTGGCATGACGTGAGCGCATGGGCACCGGCTCTGCCTGGGGCAGTGTGTGGGAGAGTGTTTGTGTGGCTGCATCCTCCCGGTGTGGGCAGTCTGGCTGTGTCCCATGACACACGCATGGTGGGAAGGGGGAAGGGAGGATGAATGGAAGATGACTGTAGGAGCCTGCAACAGAGAGGATAAAGAAGAAAATCAGCTAGACCTGCTGGGTTGGTTGAAATTCTTGTTTTGGGCTTGGAGAAGGTGTTAAAGCACATTTCTCATTCCCTCGTGGGAATCACGATGGGAGAAGTGTCCCCTATCCCAGCGAATGGCTCTGCAAATGCATCCTGCCCTCCACGCAGGGGCAGCAGGAACTGTCCCTGCCCTGCCTTGTGGCAGTGACTGTCACCCACCTTGGGACCCTGCTCCGTGCCACGCAGCTCCGCAAGCAGCAAGAGATGACTTGCCCCTGGGCACTGCCATTACATAAAGGGACAGGAGGCAGGTTTCCCAGTCATAAAGGTGTTGCACAATTAATTCTGGCTTGGCTCCAGATCCCTGGAGCTCCGGGATGCCACACTACATGACTGGTGCAGCACGGGCAGGGCCTGGCTGAGCCTCAGGCTAGTAAATCACTTCTGCTCACCCCTTCCACTCAAGTGTATGCTCTTTCGAAGGGGGTCTTGATGGACCATGCTCTGAAGCAGCAGCACCTGCAATCAAGGGGCAGACAGAAACATATTCCAGCTCTTTGTGCTGATGTCTTCCCTCTCCCCCAAGGGACGCCCCCATACCAAGACCCCAGCCCACAGGAGAGCCAGCATTGCACTGGGTAAGAGCAAATCCCCATGCCTGGGCTTCTCATTTGTATTTGTCTGGCTCAAGGCTAAAGCCTATTTGTCTTGACATGCCTTTCTCCTGGAAATTAAAGACCTTGTATTTTTCTCCTCACAGTGGTATTGTACCCTATAATCAAGGTGCCTCTCCATCTTCTCTCTGAAAGGCTGAACATGCTGAACTCTCAGCTTCTCCCTACAAAGTGTTATTTGCTTTAGCCCTCGGGTGAATTTCCTGGTGCTGTCTTCACTGTCTTTAACTTTTAAACATCTTTCAAAAGTGCAAAAACACCCAAAACCCCATAGCCCTGTACTCATCAGAACTGGAGAGCTGGGTGCAAGATATTCCTGTCTTGTTTATCTGCTGCCATGTGAGGTTCCCTTCCCTTCCTGTCCTGTCTTGTCCTGTCCTGTCCTGTCCTGTCCTGTCGTCTCCTCTCCTCTCTTCTCCTCTCTTCTCCTTGCTAGTGGATATCTGCTACATAAGCAACATCAGTGAGCTGGTCAGACATTTCAGTGAAAACATTTTCATTGCCATGATCTTTCAAAAACTGGCTCATGTGGCCAGGCACATTGCAGGGCTGTCCAGCTCTTGCAATTAGATGCTGGTGGATTTGGCAGTCCCAGTGGGAGATGGGAATGCAGAGTCAGAACATCACTATTGTTGGACATCCAGCACTAAAAAATATGTCTCATGTTCATACAGACTCCTGAGAAGGGGTCTTTGAACATTACTGCAGCTTAAGTTTGTAATCAGCTTTGGTACACCCATATCTCTGCTTTCCTTCATCTTCTTTGATGTGAAAGGAGGCAATAACTCAAGTATAATCCTAGGCAGTGGCCAGGGCTCTTACACATGCTAGGGCAGAGCCCAAACATGTCTGAAACCACCTGTAGTGTTGCTCACAGACCAGTGGTGCAGAATGCAAACAGGGGAGCATCCCAGCACCCAGGGCAATCAGGTTTTAGGGACCAAATTCTCTGCTGCTGAAAGGTGAAGATACCTCAGTTTACCCGCATGGAAGATTTATGCTGGCATTTGTTGTGACCCAGACTAACAATACCCTTGAGGTGTCAGCCTGGAGCCCGTCCACTGCAGGATGCTTTGCCCCAGAAACAGGATGGAAAGCTGCCTGTTTACCAGGCGGCAAAAACAATAGCGATGAAAGACGCAGCAGTGACCTGAATTCAACAGCTCCAGCAGCGGGAAGTAATAATAACAGATGTGATCCTTTACCACAGAGGTCCACAAGCTGGTTTAGAGTTTCATGGCCCAGAGTCACCCTAAGGGCACTGTACATTCCAGAAACCTCTCTGAAGCACCTTACGGTAAGTGGTAACAAACAGAAAACCATCAGGGCTGGTGTCAAGGGAGCAGTGTTCCTCCCAGACTGATGAAACGCTGTTCCAGAGAGCAAAAGTTAATTCCTTTCTCAAAATGAGGCCTTGGGAAGAGTTATTACTAGTAATTTGCCCTTATTCCCAGGCTTGCTGTGGTCCAGCTTGACATAACTCACCTGGTTGTTTAGCCTAAGAGTCCCACCTGGGACACCACTGGTGTAAAGGATTGGTAAAGGATAGGACATGTGTCTTGATCCCCCATTTGATATTTTTCTGAAAGATATGCCTGATCTGAGGGGTACCTTGCCTCTCCAGCATGGGCAGCATCATTTGTACGTGGGTACACGCTGCTGAGGACCTCTTGTTACTCCACTGAGAAGAGCAAAGAGTTTTGGCCTGTTTCTGAAGGAGCAGGATTAGCTGCTGTGACCAACCCTAGGAACAATATGAGACACTGCAGCGAAGGGCTGTAGTCCCAGAAGCAGGTCACACCACTGCCAGTGCAATTCCCTTTGCTACAGCTTTGCCCTCTTTCATGCCCTTGACCCTGATCCTTGGGGGCTGCTCAGAGCCTTTGGCTGAAAACCCAGCAGTTATTGCTGGCTCTCTGCATGAGCAGGCTCCAGACACCTCTGCTTGGAGGTCTGCTGAGCTCAGCCACCACCCTTGTACCTAGCTGCTGTTTCCACAGGAAATCAGGGATGCCCACTGGAAGAGATGTAGGGCGCTCTGCTGCCTGCTGTGGAGCCACCTGTTGCAGCAGTGGGAGAGTGGGAGGCATAGCTCCTGCTTCTCAGGGATCTTAGAAGTGCTGGGATATCAAATCCCCCCTGAGGAAGACTGCTGCCTCTCCTTCCCCTCACACACACACCTTTGCTCTCCTTCATGAGAAGCAAGGCAAGAAGTTTCCTATATAGGTTTATAATGGCCTCAAGTTCAGACTTCCTGCGATTTCTGTGGCAGCCATTGGGACCAAGTCTTCCTGGCACATCCCTTATGGAAACTTGCTACAAATGACTGGCATGCCTTATTCCTCTTCAGTGGTCCACACTGGGATATCCCACCAGGTTTTCTCTAGCTCTTTTACCCTTCCATCATCATTGCTGACTTGATGTGCCAGAGGGAAGGATGAATGAGCAGAATGACAGCCATGCCAAGCCCCACTCCCTCACTCTGTGCATCGTCATTTCTGCCAGCTGAGTGTGTTCATCATGGGAAGGGTGGGAGAGCATCTGTGAGCCAGGGTTGGTGCCTCTTCATAAGGGTTTTGCAAGGCTGAGCGGATGCCCCAGCTGGGTGCCTGCAATAAATCCTCCCCAAGCCACAAGCAGGATGAGTGTAGGAGATCTTATCTTGCTTTTCAGTAATAGGTATCCAACTTGCTGACTCCAGTTGCCCAACTCATCCCTGATTCAGGTCTCTGGGCTTCCTGCAGGATGTGGTGGGTGCTGTGTCTGAGTGACAGGCTCAGGAAACACGGGGCACATCAAAGATCCATCACCTGCACCACCCATAACAGGCTGGAGGGTTTGATACCCCCACCCTGGAGCTGGAGAATGGGTCCATCAATGTGTAGGTTAACAGGTAAAGCAAGAGAGTCTGTCCCCAGAGGATCCAGAGCTCCCTCCTGTGAAGCCCCAGTCACACACCACAGACTTTCATTGTCAGCTTTTGTTGGGAAATTATTTCCCCTGTGGGATGTGTGGGAAGACACCTTGCTTCAGCATGAGCATTTTGGTGCCTTGGTAGTACTGCCTTGCTTCTACCACCCTGCAAATGTGGTGTAACAAAGTGCCTGTGATGGGAAGATTTGGGGTTGCTGCTGGGGAGGGGTAATCTCTCTGGGTTTTTGAACTCCCTGGCTGACTGCTGCTCTTGACACCTTCCCATTACTCCTTCTTCTCTAGTCTGGAAGTGAGCAAGAGATGTGGTGGTGATGAGACTCCACTGTTGGGATTTACTGGGAGATAAGGACTGCAAGGACAATGGAATCCACTGCCTTTGCATCCCAGAAGGAGATAGAGACACAACAGCTGTCTGTGAGTGGAGGGAGAGGACCTCCTACCTGTCCCTTCAGAGCACCCAGTACTTGCCTCCACCTGGTGCTCCTTTCAGGTCTCATCCTGCTCTGAGTGGATGCTGGCAGCTCACAGGGCTGGGGGTTTCCTTGCCTAGGGGAAAGAAAGTGTCTGACCCCAGGAAGAGGTGGCTGGGATGGGAAGCTGCTGCCAACACTGGCTCCAAAGGCAAGGGAAAGCATGTGTTCCCATCTTCCAGCTTCTCATCCCTGACCTCCCCATCCTGTGCCAGGACAGGCAGATCCTGTGGCTTCTGCTCTGGTTGTTCTCAACATCCAGCCCTGCCCTTGGATATAAGGGGAGCAGGGAGGTCTTGGGCTGCCTGTCTGGGGTGGGATTGCCTCTGCCATGTACTGCTGCTCTCTGTCTCCACTCTGATTCAACTGTGGGCTTCTCAAACAAAAAAACACCCACCCCTGAGCCGTGAAGCAAACTGGGGTTGGACTTCCTGTGTCCACACACAGGAACTAAAAGATGTATTCCCAGGCTCAAGATTAGCCCTGTTTCAGTGCTCCTACTTTAGGACTGAAATTCTGAATATCTCCTGTATCCTAATTTGGAATCTGCTTTTGCTGACTCTTCCTGGAGTTTTCTCTGTGTAAATCCCCACTTTAATTCCTTGTGGGCAGGCCAAGAAAAAGAGGTCAGGACATTTTCATAAGGAAATGTTGGCTCTTTATTCTTGGGATATTCCAGATCAGCCACAGGCTCTGTCAACCATTGTAACTTCATGCTTGGGGAGTGAGGGAAAGAGAGGGGCTCTTACCACAATGGCTTTCAAGTTCTCTGCTTTTCCCTTCCCATGAGATCAAGACCTCCTTGGAGACTCCAGAACCAGCTTAAAAGCTATTGCCTCAAACCAGCTCTTGTCCCATGCCTGCTGATGTCTGTGAAGGAGCTGTCAGTTAAAGGACATTATCCATTTCTCTGAGAGAGGGGCTCTTCTGGTGGATCAGGAGGTGGGTGCCTGCTGGTGTCTCCTCAGACTTTGGGTGTTGCATCCACTGCCCAGCCCAGCCCTTCTGTTTACAGCCCTGTTATCTCCACAGCCGCAGGCACTCGTCTCAGGTGGCTTGTCCATGCCAAATCCCTGTTTCATTATGGAATCTCAGAAATGCCCATTACAATGCAGTTCCTTAATGCCTATTTGCTAAAGGATGATGTTTAATACTTAAACTACCCAGGGGAAAAAAAATAGGTCAGTATGGAAATTTCCCCAGGATTCAGGCTGATTTAAAATCAGCTGGAGGAATGAATGTCCCAAAGAGGACAGCAGACTCTGTTCTCACTTGAAGCAAGTGTAGACAAGCTCATTTTGCTCTTGCAGAGGTGGATTTAGGGAGCGTCCAGGTGAACTGGTAGTTACAGTCCTTCAGCAGCCCTGAGGACACAAGAGGCAGAGTGTGTAGTTTTCTCCAAAGTGCTTTTACAGTTTGGGAGCCCAGTTCTCTTCTCTGAGGGTGAAGGTTAGAAGGAAATCCCCTGCAGAGACCATGAGAGACCCAAGCTAGGTTTGGGGGTACAGAATTAGGTCAGGGTACAGAAACTGGGGAAAAAGAGGGACACCACACCTCCTTTCAGATTTAACCCCCTAATGCTTTCTGCCTTTGCATCTCCTGGGAAGGAAAAACATGTTATTTGAGTTGGAAAATACTGAATATCCATACTCCTATGGTTTCCACCCTCTAGCCTGAAATTACCAACAGCTAGTTTCATCCCTAGTTGCACTTGTGCTGACACAAACACTTCTTTTTCTTCCTGATGTACCTACTGACAGCAGTATGTCCCAGCTTGGTCTCGGGTTCATTGTGTTACCTTACCTGAGCACTTTTGGCCCACACTGCAATGGTGAGACTCCATTCACCCATTTGTTGTTCTGATGTTCCTTTGCACCTTTTCCATTTTCAGTTCACCTTTCTTGAGCAAAGATGGTCTGGAATTTATGTGGCATTGCAGAGAGAGACCTTGCTGTGAACTGCGGAACAGTTTTTAAGTTTCCCTGCTCCTATTGCAAATACCTCACCTGTGGTAGAAACATCTGTGCATCTTGCAGGTCAGCCCCCTTAGAGACTGGGGTGGGTTTCAGCAGTTATGTGTAGCTGTCTCCACCTGGGATAATTGCTTTGGTCTTCCTTTGTAGCCCAACAAAGAGACACTCCTAAAGTGATCTCATGGAATACACATATAAAATTACATATACATGGGTTCTTTTGCTCTTAAAGTGATTGTTTCTGTGCTGAGGAACACCTCTGGCTGTGGTTAGGTTGGAGAGCAGGCACACTTTCCATTCTGGGACATGTCCTCACCTGGTAGAGAAAGTTCTTGTCATTGCTCCTGACTCACACTTCGGGCTGGTGAAGTTTCACACCATTTCTGTGTCTTCTGCCTTCGGGGTCTTTGAACTCTCCTGCTGTGGTGCACAACAGCAGCCGTGTCTCCAAGTCAGGACTGGCTCTGCAGCTCTCAGAAGAACGGCTGTCTACTCAGAGCAGTTTATGAGAGAAACCCCTGCCAAAACTCTATTTCAGGAGAGCTGTTTATAATAGCTTTCCCTTCAGAAGTGTTATTAAAAAGCTTTCTTCTGGAGTAATTGATGCTTTTTCAGTGTGGAGTTGTTATTCTGGCATGCAACCTCTGAGAGCGGAAAATGGCATCTCTACAGGAATGGCATGTGATGTACATTGTTTATTCCTGTAAATTAGGACAAGTTTGGGGTGAGGAGGAAACTAGACATTACAAGGAACCTCCAGTGGCAGAGGTTGTAGGTCCATGCCCAATATTGCTCTGGGTGATCTGTCTGTATGAGATACTTCTGAATTATATTAGGCACAGACTCATGTCAGGGCACCCTTTCCTTTACTTGGCCCCAATTATTGGACTTCCTGAGGAGCTATTTTCATGGAATTTAAAATATTATTCCCATTATTATACAGTAACTCAAGTCCAAACCCAGTTTGCCAGGTTCCACTCTTTATTGTCCCAGGAACCTGAATTAGGATTGCACTTTCACCTTAAATTTCTTCAAAACCAGGTGTCATAAACAGTACTCAGCTGTGTAGGTTATCACTCTTTCCTGGAAGAATTTCTTCATTTTTCTAACTTAGTTTGAAGGGCTAAGCAGACCCAGACATGTAACAAACACATGGCTCTGCAAATCTGGAGATTCAAGGCAGGATGTTGAAATCTCTGCTCTTAACCCTCCAGCAAGAATATAAACTTCCTACCCACTCACTTCCTACCCTGCCTTGCTAGGCAAGCTGTAATTTTTATTTTTAATGAAATCTAATGAACATGTCACCATACTGCTCCCTCAAGTAGAGGGAGGGAAGGAGATGGTCAGAGGTATCTTCCAAAGGGAGATTTCACAAGGGTGAATCCTGCCATGCCTTGACACAATGACCTCTCTTGGCATAACGGCTTTTGCACCAGGTGACCCTGCCAGTGCAATGAGTGACTCATTACAGATTTACTTGATTCATGCTTTTCTCCCTGTTGGATTGCACCATCCATTCTGGGATGAGTGAATAAATTTGGCTTGGGCAAGCTGTGGAACCCACCAGTCCAGGTTTATCCATACACTTAGTTAAGAAAAAGTCTTGTTACCTTGTTAAACTTGGATTTTAATAGAAAAAATTACATTGCTGGGGAGTGATTCAGGACTCTGCAGAAGCCAAGGAGTTTACGAGCCTGAATTTATTTTGTGCCACTATAACCAGTATGAAAACAGTTGAATGGGAGCAGCCAGGAGTTGGGTCTTCCTTTATAATTCCACCTGTATCTTTTCCCTGGCATGCAGTGAGGAGGGATGGAGCCAAGCGGCAAGGCTGAAATACAAACAGCACACTTGGAACCTGGGTGTTAGTTTTGGATCTGGTCTAGAAATAACAGCCCAAGCACAGTGAGTTTCTTGTGACACACTGCACGGTTCTGCTGGAGAGAAAGGAAGGGAATAAGAAAGTGACAAACGTTACAGAGAAGTGCTCTGTTGAACCAGGATCAAAAGGCATAGGTTCAAATCCTGGATAATTCCAAGGTATGGCTGTATTTGTTGGTCCCAGAAGATGCTGGAAGAAAAAATTGAGTTTTATGGCAGGAGCTCAACATAACAATGTTGTCTCTGACTTCCCCACTGAGTTGAGTTTTCTTTTGTCTTGGAGTTTCCTCTGGGCAACCAGCAGATTCCATAAACTGGAGTGTTACACTGCCTTGATTTTTGACACTGTATAGATTGATAGGAGTAGTTCATTCTAGGTACCTTAATACCTTATATTTTAATCATGCTGTAATTGACAAGAGAAATTCCTTGCTTGCACTTCAATAGCTCTGGCATGACCACCAAGAAGTCAAGAATTAGTTTTTTGTGACAGAGTTTTGGAAATTTCCTTTCTTTGAGGCTTTGTGCTGTGAAGATCTTCTTTGGATGTCCATGCAAAGCAACACTAAAGGCATGGATGTCTTTCCATGTCCACCCAACTCTAGGAGAGCCCTGCAGCTCTGAGGTCCTGTTTCATTATTCTTAACTGCTACATCCTACCTTGTTTACTTCTACCATCCCATGGATTTATTCTAACTACCAGGATGGGTACAAGTACCCTGTGCACCAGTTCTTGTAGGAGATAGTCTTGCATGGAAATCTATTGCTGCTCAAGGACGTTTTTAAATGATCATGCCTCCCTAAGTCCAGCAGGTTGGTGTGGCACAGCAGTTCCTGTACTGGCACAGAAAAGCTCCAGCACTGGGGCCTTTCAGCCCTTGCCCCCACTTTGATTGCCTCTCAAAGGATGTCCCGTTTCTTCTGGCGTTGCATCACTGTCCTTTCCCCAAGCTCCTTCCTAGATAATAACACGGCTGCCTGTTGGGAAAGCAATTGCATAAGTCCCTATTGCTCATTTGAAGTCATTGGATCTTGGGCTGCAGTGATTCACCCTCACAACGCCCCAAGAAGGGAATCTGATATCACTCTCCAATTTACTGATGGAGAAGCTGGGGTGTGGAAAGGTGAAGGATTTGCTTGGGGTCAGGCAGTGAGTCAGGCACAGAGCGGGTGTTGGAGCACCCACCCCACCCCATCTCCTCAGACCTGCCTCTGTCTAGACTTCTCCAAGCACCAGCTTTGATGCTGGTCTTATCACCATCTTTTACCATGTTGTGGTTCAACCCCAGCCAGCAACTGAGTACAAGGCACTGCCCCCTGCCCACCCCCACTGGGGAAGACAATGGTAAAAAAGTGTAAAACTCATGGGTTGAGATAAGTAAGAATAGTTTAATAATTGAAACAAAATAAAATATACTACTACTACTACTACTACTACTACTACTACTGACAATGAAGAAGAGAAAGATAGACAATAAAACCCAAGAAAGGCATGTGTTAAAAACCAAAATTGCTCACCACCCGCTGAGAGATGCCCAGCCTGTTTCCCAGCAGTGATCAGCTGCTTCTGGCCAATTCACCTCAGTTTAAGCACTGGGCATGATGTTCCCTTTGACCAGTTTGGGTCAGCTCTCCTGTTCCCTCCTGGATCCTTGTGCACCTGCTCACTGCCAGAACATGGGAAACTGAGCAGTGCTTGAGTGAGGGTAAGCACTGCTGAGCAGGGACTGAAACACCAGTGCGCTATCAACATTATTCTTATACTGTATCCAAATCACTAGTAAGAAGGAAATTAATTATTCCAGACAAAACCAAGACATACCATCAACCTTGGAACCCTTCACCCTTTGTGAGGAAATGCCTGCATCCTCAAGTTGTAACAGAGTGCCTCAGATGCCACAGACAGGAGAAATGTTCCTCCCTGCTTGGAGAACATCACACACCCCCATGCTTTTTGCTCCTCAGCTTACTCTCTCTGATCTGATGGCCCTGTCCTCACCACCAGGGAAGGAATGGGAACTAGCCTAAATAAATCTCAATAAAACTACACCACAGAACACAGCATCTACACACTGGTGGCCACGTGTTTTAGCTTGAGAACTGCCAAAAGGGTAAAAAATTAATTTCTGTCTGTGATAGCTTTGATAGAGCATCAGGGTGAAAGAATGGGGCAGAATATAAAGGAGAGGGGAGTGCAGGAGGAAGTGAGGAGCCTCCATGGCTCTGGTGATGCACTGCAAGATGATGAGGGGAGAGATATGGAGAAAAGGTTGAAAATGGGTGTCTTGAGCCCTCGTTTGCAAACCCTGTCTGCAGCAAGGAAGTGTAGGACTGATGGAGCACTCACTGTAGTTCAGAGGACCCCATTGATGCTGGCAGTCCCAGACTGGGCTTGAGCACAGAATAACGAGGAAAGTTTCCTGCCCCTGTAATTATGTTTGGACTTGAGTGTTTCCCTGTATTTGATTCCTCACACGTTATTGCTTTCTTAGCCACATTCCTGACTGCTTCTCTTGTTGGCTGCAGTTTCTGTACAAAATAAAGGCCCATTCACCACTGTACTAAAAAGCTCTGGTTTTTCCACTGGAAAGTTGATGGTTAAATAAGGGGAAGAGGAAAAGCTGGGCATCTGTGGCTTTGCAGAGCAGGCGGGGGAACAAATCAAGGAAAGGGGTCCCTTTCAGTCCTGAAAATTCATCCCTGCTGCTCTGCGTCAAGACCTGGTGAGTCAAGGAGCCCAGGGAATTTTTACTACTCACTTAACAAAAACCAGATGCCATGAGTTGCACATGTCCTCTTAGCAGTCCTCACCTCAGATGGTACGGAGTGGGACTGTTTTCATCCAGGCCATCTTGTGGAATAGTCCTGGAGTGATACAGGATGTTACTGATGATGGAAAGACAGCAAGGGTTGTTTTCTGAGTGGCTGGGTAAGTCTGTGGGCTCCTCACTGAGGTCCTATGATGAGTATTGGCTCTGCACTGCGGGTCTCATGTCTTTTCTTTACAGCCTTCAGGATGACTGAGCTGCAAGGGCTCTCCCAGAGCTCTGAGAGGACAATATAAACTGTAGTGACACAAAAGAGTTTGGACCCAAATGTCCAAATGGAAAGAGTTTTGGTCTTGTTCACGGCACCAGCTTCAGCTGTGTAACTGCTGGAGCTTGGGAGAGCCTTGGGCTCAGCTGTGGGTGTTCAAATCCTTCTGCTTCCCAGTTTTGCTGTCAAAGCACCTAAAGCCTCTGAATCAGCACAGCAGCACACATCACTTTGCTGTCCTGCAAGAGCTTGGGAGGGAAGGAAATCTGAATGCAGGGTACTCACACAAATGGGTAAGGCACTGCTCAGAATATGCATTCAGCTGAACTGGAGAAGGGCAGATATGGCCCTGAATTTTAGGTGATGATGAAAACAGCAGTGGCTTCAGCAGGACATATTTAATTCCTTCTTCTTATGAAGATCCTGAATCTTTTGCTCACCTATGCAAGCAATAAGGAAAATGAAAAAAACCCACCCACGCTGTCTCATGCTGAAAGGCAGGAAAAAAAAAGTTGGTTTGAAGAGCGGGTGGAAGGGGTGTGGTTACCCAGGAGGTGTGTCAGGCATCGATGAACTTATTTATAAGCAAAGGCAGCTGTGCTGGAGAAGAAACTTTGCTGAGGCTTTGTCAGCTGCTGCTTTTCCCCTGACACCACTTGAGAAGCATCTCTACAGCGATGGGGCGGCAAAAGGACGTTCTTGCTACCATTGAGGAGCACCTGAGGATCAGAAACAAATTAGTGCGGCAAGCACTGGCTGAGTGCCTGGGGACACTGATCCTGGTGGTGAGTGGGGCTGTAGTGTGGGAGTGCTCTCTAACCTGTGGGCTTAGGGGAAGTTGCTCAGGTGAAGGGGCTGCGTTGCTGCCAGGGTTTGCAGTGGGAATGAGCCCAGCTCCGGTGCAACTTGCTGCAGGGGGTCTAGAGGACAGTCCCTGTGCACAGGAAAAGAATTCATGCACATTGCTTAAAGGTGGATGTTGGAGTTTCTTGCAAAGAGTGAGCTCTGAAGAGCTTGTTGGGTGTATGGGAGCTTCTGTGTATCTGTGAAGTGCAGGGAGCAAAACATCTCCGTGTAAGCAGCAAGTGTTTTGCTAGAGATCACGTAAAACTTCCTTTCTGTCTGCCCTGGAATATTTTCTTGACTCTGAATGAAATATCACCCGAGGAAGTGAAAGGTTGTTTTTTTCACCTCACTTTTCTTTCCCCATGCCTCCCATAATGAAGAAGTAGGCAGAATTTAACCTGTTGCAGTGTCCTGTTGCTGTCAGCCGCTGATTCCCCAGGGCTTGTCAGTGGGGCTGCACGATACCATGGCAGCTCGTGCTGACAGCCAGCTGGGACCTGGTGCTTGCTATCAGTCAGTTTGTTTTTCAGTGGTCAGTGGAGATAAAACTCTTCTGCCTGTTTTAGTGCTCAGTTTCCAAAAGGGTGGAATATAAGGGATAAAAACAGGATAAATGTGTGTCTAAGATGCCTTAGGTTGCAGATGTTTTGAACAGCCACAGCTTGCTTTGAAGTTAAAGGCAGATATGAACAGCTAGGAGAGTTGTATGTGAGCTGTCTGGAGTAAATACTGGTGCAGAAAAACTGTGACAGGAATATCTGGCTTAGTGCATCTGCATCTGAAAACTCAGAACTGCCTAGCTGGACATGGGTTTGGTGCATAGATATTGAGGCAGAAATGAGTTGATGTTTGCACAGTGAATATCTGCAGGCATAAGTTCCTCTGAGTTGGTGCAAATCCAGAGCAATCCTGAAGGTTTCAGTGGCGTGACTGTGGGTTTACACCTCTTTGTAACTGATGGCTGAACTGCTTGGAGAGAAATTTAGGGGTTGGACCATCTGAAGGCAGAGGAAAGCTTGATGAAGCTGCATGTGCACCTGGGGAACAACACAAAAAGACTGACACAATTTTATGCTTTCATAAATAAGATTTTTTTTTTTTATGATGAAGAGAGGATTTCTGAATCTTGTACAGTAGCATAGGGGACTCAGCTAAGACTGTGTAAAATGCTACCACTCTTAAAAGAAAGCATCTTTGCACAGTGCAATGGCTTTTTTGTCAGAGCGACCCAGCTTTGGTGATTTGCAAACAAGTCCTGTTGATTTTTCCAGGAAGGGTTGTTTGGAATTAAGGTGGGTAGAAGGTGATAGGAAAGCGATTAGCAGTTAGAAGGTTGCTGTCTATGAATCACTGATGTCACTGCTGTTAGTCTCAGGATTGAAACAAGGTAAGTCTTGTAAGGTGGATTAATGCCTCCTGATAGCAAAGTTAATATTGCTGAGAAATAAGAAAAGCCTTTAGCTATGTGGGTCTGACCTTTCAGACCAGCTCCTGATCCAAACCCCATTGTTCCATCCTCTGACTGCAACTGTTGGCACAACAGTGACTACTTTTCCTTACAGCTTTGCCTCTCCAGACAGAGCGGAACTGGGATCTGCTCAGAGCTTGAGGAAATGTTTGGTCCAAAATCATAAGCAGCTTCCAAAATGAGAGTGGTAGTAGGCACTCACCAGCCATGCTGGAGGCTGCATTGGCAGAAGTGGGCAGCAGGCACCTTGTCCTCAGGAGTTTGCTCTGTTTTTGTGTGTCTGTGTGTAAGTTCACAGGCAGAGCCTTCAGTGTGTTCAGGAGCTCCTGAGCTGGTTTTAGTGGCACACTCACCTTCATCTTGCAGGACTTGCAAACTCCCTTAGGGTCTCCTGCAGCAGCTCTGCAGTGGATGGAGGGCTGTGGGCATTCTGTGTCCATGGGAGAAGGTGGGGTGAGCTTGTGGGAGAAACGGGAGAGTCCCAAACTCGTGAAGGCTCTCTCATGGCCAGAAGTCCAAAACAGGCTGCACAAGAGAGAAGTGGGTTCCAGGACTGCAAGCTTGCAATACCCAAGCCAGTCAATCCCTTTCCAACTTCGTGCTGTCTTGGTCTCTTCTTCTTAATGAAGGGAACCTTGCAGTTTTTTCCTTATTACCACACTGATTCCTTTTCATTTTTTTATTATATCACCTACATGAAATAGAAAGAGTCTTGAAGATGAATTCCTTCCCCTTTCAGTTGGCCTGGACAATTGTTTGAATTGGATTCTCTCCTAGAAGAGAAATTGTCATTTTGTACCTTGCGAAAGTCCCTGCTGGCCACCCTGCCAGCAGGTTGAGGGGTGTGTGTGTGCATTTAGATGCATTGTACCCCAGTAAATATCTGTTATGGGCTTCACACAGTAAAACACCTGAGGAAAGACCTGAATCCATGAAATTTTCTTCATGGAAGATGGAGTTGACTAAATAGAAATGTATTTGAACAGAATACTATCAGGGACGGATTTAAGGGTTGATGTTGTTCACACTGAAATCAACATCCTGAGCCCCAAGGGAGGGAGACTGTTTAAAGTTTGCAGCTTACTTTAAATTTCACTGTGTAATGTAAAACTTGTCCCACTGTGGATATTGGCACCACTTCAGCTTCTTCCCTCCTCCCTTTCACTTGCATAATGACTGCAGCTCTCTCAAACTCTTCTAGACAAAAGCTATTGCAGATCCCTGCATAGTCTTGCTGCCTGTAAGAAAGAATCTAGTACTTGATTTTATTTTTCTCATTTTTTTAAATGAGATTTTGAAGGTAGAGTCATGGAATGGTTTGAGCTGGAAAGGACTCTTAGAATAGTGCTTCTTTTATTTTTAAGACTAAAAAAAATAATCCAGCTAAGGCAACCAAGCCCTGAAGAGTGCCAAGGTGAGTTGCTGTCTACTTGCAAGCCACTTCTGCTGTGTAGAGCACCTTGCACAACTTTTATTTAGTCTGTGGGTAGTGTCTCTATTGTTGCAAAAATAGCAATGCTGATTCTACATACATTTCCTTTGATACTTAAATTGGCATTTCCCCTCTTCAAAATTCACTTTCTGAGTGGCATTTTAGGCTTGGACTTTATACCTGCGTTGGAAGCACCGATTGCTGGCAGTTGTTAAGCACGACCAACGCTGGAGGCATTTTCCCAGTCCCTTGCTGTTTGTGTTATTACTGTAGCAACCCACCAAAGCCAGATTTCCATGGTGGATCTCCGTGCCTCTCTTAAGGCTCGGTCTGTTTGCCTTGCTCTGCTAGCTGTAAATACCAAAGCTGGCTCTGTTTGTCTTTTACATTTGCAGAAGTAATGTGCTGATTATGACTGATTTCCGAGTGGGACTCGCTGTGTGATTCACTGCTGTGGAGGAACAAAAAAAGAACAAAACAATTCCTAATTACTTTTCAGTCGGTGCTGCCTTGACTTAGTGGTTAGGTGGTAGTTTTTGGGGTATGAGTGTGCTGTAGACCACAGAAACAAAAATGGCAAAGTGGTTTGGATGACCAAGGCAAGGGGAGCTTCCTAATGGGGTGGCCACAGCAAGGGGAGCCTCACTTAGGTGTTGGCAGGACAGAAATTAAAGTTGCTGCTCATCCCACAACTGTCTGGGGTGGCACGGTATTTCCCACAGTTGTTGTTTGATTTGGAGTGG
>VZRX01022225.1:126797-138998 GCA_013398075.1 Notiomystis cincta | reverse complement strand
TCAGGGCTGGGCACTTCACGGTGTCCGGTGTGCCCGGTGGGGACTTGGGGGGAGCAGCGTGCGGGTGGGAGAGACAGGTCTGCGGAAAGTCCGGTGTCAGTCATGAGATGGGACTGCTCATGAATCCAACCCACGGCCCCACATCCTTGCAGACACCTCTGGGCCCCTCTCCCTCTGCTATTTTCAGAGGAATCCCTTCTCTATGTGTGTCTGGGATCATGTTCTGCCCTCACTGTGACTGTGGCTGCTGCCCTTCCCTGCCTTATCATGTTTTTGTACAGATCCCAGGTACAATAAACTGCTCAAATATTTGCAGAGATGTCCTTGTGCTGCCAGAGTGTTGAGCTCCTCATGTTTGGCTGGGGGTGGAATCCAGCGTTGCTGTGATTTCCCAAGGGAGCACCGACACCACCACAGCCCCACCAGTGTGTGGCCGGACAGGAGGCACAGGACACTGGGGGTTGCTTTGGAGCCAAGCTTGCCCTGAGAGCGGCCGTGGGCACAAGAGAACAGCCCGGCATTTGGGGTGACACCCCCAAGGGCAGGGAGCTCCAGCACCCAGGTGTGTGAGGGAGGCACCATCTTTTTGTCTGCAGGGTAGCAGAGACTGCGCTGGTGGCTCCTGTGGACCTTGTGCATGGATGGTGCTGTTCGAGGCCACCCCTCAGTCCTGGCAACCCTTTGGTGTGCGCAGTGCCCTCGGCAATGCCCGCAGCCCTCCCTGCTGGCAGGTTTGCAGTGGCTGTGCCCGTCTCCTCCGTGCAGCATCGCCTGTCACCGTCTGGCTCAGCCCGGCGCCAGGCACTGCTTTGCCCCAGCACGGCCCTGGCTGAGCTGTGGCAGCTGCACCCCGAGGCCACATGGAACCGATGGGGACAGAGCCTGCCTTGTTGCTGTCCCCTCGAGGCAGGCCGTGGTGGCCGGGGCGCAGTCCCTGCTCCAGCCAGGCTCTTCTCCTCCCTCCGGGGCGGGGAGAGTGGACAGGAGATAAAACAGGGACCACGGCCAGCTGGAAGTTGCTGAAAGCTGCTGGGGCCGGGAGCGAGGGAGGACGGCAGCGAGGAGAAGTGCGGTATTGAGGGCTCGTTCTCGCGGAGAGAGGGCTGGGGAGGGGGGCACATCCACCCTGACCAGGTCCTGCATCTCCCTGCTCCTTTGCCAGATCACCCCCCCAGACCCATATCCTCCTCCTTGCCCATTGAATGTGCTGGAAATTAAAGGGACGGGGAATATCTTGGGGTGGGCAGGGTTAGGGGGCTGTGAGAGGACAGGGCTTCAGGTGGATATTGGGAGTCAAGGGCTTTAAAGGCTCTGTGTACCCCCAAAGCACTTTGTGGGGCATCAAGGACTCTCAAGGTGACCTCAAGGTGAAACTGTCTCTGTCCCAGTGACTGCTCACCGGCAGCTGAGATGATGAGGGCTGTATCCCTGCTCCCTTCTGGGGCAAAGACAGACCTGTGTCTGGAGCTGGGTTTGTTTTGTGGGATCAGAGAAGTGGAGAAGGCCCTTGGGAGGAGGAGCACCTTCATCTCATGACATGTGGAGTGGGTGTTCACTGCTAAGGGAGAATGGGATACTGTGGCAGTGGGCGCCCACAAAAGACGGTAGCAAGGAGCTGGGTGCTCCAATTCCCCACCTCGTCCCCCTTTCCTTGCCCCCTGGGGTGGGGTCCTGGCTCCCAGTGCCAGGAGCAGGCCAACACTGCCCACCAGTCCTTGTCTGCCCTGGAGCAGGGTGCAGGGAGGTGTTTTGGGGTTGCAGTGGATCTGGGAGGAGAGTAACCCCTCGTGTCCCCTGCCAGGGCCGGGGGCCAGGATGGGGCTGCTGGTGCTGGCCCTGGCCACCTGGCTGGGGCTGGGGCTGGGGCTGGCCTCGGCCTCCGAGGAGGCGGCCAACAGCAGCAGGATCTGCCAGGAGGCACCGGCATGGACCATCAATGGCTCGAGCCCCATGGAGGGGGCAGCAGGGCAGGTGACGGTGGTGGCCCTGCTGAAGGCCAGCTGACAATTCTGCCTGAGGCAGGCCCACAGGTGAGCCCGGCTCCTCCTCCCCAGAACAACCCGCAACACCTCGGGGGTGTAGGGCAGCCCTGCCCCGGCGGCCCCTGCCAGCGCCTCCCTCCCGCAGCCTCGGGGGCCTGCGGGAGCGGCTGGCCCGGCACGGCACGGCCGAGGTCCGCTACATGATCGTCAACGAGAAGGCGCCGCTGTCCCGCGCCATGCTCCCGGAGCTGCGGCGCCATGCCCCGCCCGGCGTGCCCGTCTTCCAGCCGGAGCAGGAGGACCCTGACGTCTGGCAGGTCCTGGGGGGTGACAAGGACGATTTTCTTGTTTATGACCGGTGAGTGTCCCCCGACTCGCCTGAGGTTTTCCTGGGCGCTACAGAGCGTTTGCTGGGCTTCCAAAATCTTCCCTCATGGCTGCGCTGGGGGAGTCCAGACCCCGTCTTGAGCCAGGCCATGACTTCTCCCCTAGGTGTTGCCGCCTGGCTTTCCACATCCAGTTGCCCTTCAGCTTCCTCCACTTCCCCTATGTGGAGGCAGCCATCCGCTCCAGCCTCGTCAAGGACTTCTGTGGCAACTGCTCCCTCTACCCCAACACTACCCAGGAGGTAAGAGCTGGAATGCTCGCTGGAGCCGGATCCCTTCTGTCCTCCGGCACTGCACATCCACAGAAACAGTCTTACCTCCGTGCTGGGGACGGGCTCTAGGCTGGCAGCTGCCCCCAGACGGGTTTGAGAGGGAAGGTGATGAAAGGTCTGGAATAAGGGCACTCAAATAGGTCAGAGCTTTCCGGTTGAAAAGAAATTGACTGAAGGGGTCATATCCCATGTCTGGGAATGCTAAGTAGGACTGTTCTGATATAAGAAAGGGGCAGGCAGTGGATGCAGAGGTGGCAAGCTCAGAGCAAAGAAAAGGGTGTAGCTCTGAGCTTGGCAGGCGATTAGTCACTTCCCAGGAGAAAAATACTGAATGCAAATTCCCTTTTCTGGACCACAGACAGCTTGAGCCCAGGCATGCAGGCGTAGGTGCCCTGTGTGCTCCAGCCTCTCCTGTCCTCCCTGTGCCCTGGGCCAGGGCTGGAGAGCATTGGCTCTGACCCACAGTTTTCTGTATGATGAATGCTGGTCTGCCTTCTCCCCAGCTCACAGCTGTGCTGCCAGGCGTTCTGCAGGGCTCTGTGGGCATTCACGTGCCACACCAGTCCTTTGTTGCCTTCCTCAGGCTAACAGCACCATGGAGGGCCCTGCAACCCCGAGCTCGCTTCCTGAACACGAGGGGATGGAGTCAGAGACCTCCATCCACCAGCACAAGCCTCTCCACCCTCACCACCATCACGAGGTCAGCAGTGAGAGGGACACAAAGCCAAGTGAGGACCACAAACCTGCCACTCATGCTCACCACCACCATGGAGACCACGGCCAGCTCCATCACAAGGGGAAGAAGCAGAAGGAGGGTCATGAGCATTAAACCAGGCTGGGCAGCCTTGCAAAACCCAGTAGTGTGCAGACCAACCCAACTCACTTCATAGAGGCGTGGAAGGACTTGATTTGGGCTGCTGGTCACCAGCAGCACTGGTTTAACAACTCCCTCCAGCATCCCCCATGTGGGTTGCACTCCTGTGCTGTGATAGGGATGGAAATTCCCCTTGGACTCTGCTCAGTGCTGCAATTTCAGCCCCAGGGCTCAGTTCTGAGCTCTCATCTGCCACTGCCTGCCTTTCTGTGCTCAATGAAGCCTGCTGTGCAAACCAGGAGGTCCCTGGTCATTGCTGGCCGACATTGCACAGAGCAGCAGGTGGGGGTGGAGGGGCCAGAGCTGGGATGGGAGCAGCACAGCTGGCACCCTCTGCCCACCCATATACTCCTGGGTGTGCTGGAATCCCTGGGTTTCCTGGCCAGGGAGCGAGGGGAGGGACAGCGAGTGCCCCGCAGGACGTGGTCCCCGGGCACTGAGGGCACGAGGAGCGGTGGGATGGTCCAAACCCTGTTCCCCCACAGCTGTCACACGCTGGGCACCCACAGACCGTGCACACGGGTATGTGCAGTGGTGGTGGGTGGCCGCAAGATGGTGGCCTTGTCCCCTCTTGGAGACCAGGGCCGTATCCAGTGGGCACAGCCCGAGGAGGACAGGGGGAGGATCCTGAGCTCTTTCCTGGGGGTCAGCGAGGTGGGAGGGCAGTGTGGATATCTGGAGTACGAATAAAACCTCTGTGAAGTGACCACTGCTCAGTCTGGCCTCTGGTGGGCCCGGGGGGGTTCTTGCTCTGGGCACGGGGAGGGACACAGGGCTGGATGCAGACCCCACAGTGCAGCAGCCTGTGATGATTTACATCCCCTGAGCAGGAGCTGGAGGTAAAGGCGTTGAAGACTGAAGTCTTCTTCAAGAGAAGACCCCATCTCTTCCTGTGTCCTGGCTGCCTCCCAGGGTGGGAGCCCAGGACATTAACACCACTGTGCTGCTCAGAGGATGTTTGGCTCAGTACCTCCATACCTGTCTGGCAGGTGTGATGTTGAGGGCCTGCCCCAAGCTGCTGCTTGTTCCCCATGCAGCCCAAGTCACCATGGGTGTGTTGTCACCATGGGTGTGTTGTCCCCAGTGCCCAGACCAGTCCCCATTGCACACTCTGGGGCTCCCCAGCCCTCAGGCAGGTGGGTACTGTGTCCCTGGCAGGCAGTCACTCCTACCTGCAGCTTGGGGTGCCCCAGGCCTGTCTCTGCCCCTTACTCCAGCTCCATCCATCATCCCACACAGCCCCACTCAACACCTCTCCAGGCCCCACAGCCTGAGTGGGCAGCAAAGAGTTGTTTTTCTGCTCAGTGTTACATGGTGCTGTGTCCTGCTGCTGGATTTCTGCACCAGCAGAAATCTCCTGTCTCTGCTGGAGAATGCTCTGCACAGCGACTGGGACAAGAACCAGGGTGAAAAGAGCTGTTTCTCCTTTTGGAGATGGGGGACAGGGACGAGAGCAGTGGGATCAGATGTGTCTTTCTCAGCAGCCAGGCTCTGTCACAGGGTGCTGGCTGAGACCCTGCTCCTCCTCCTCCATCTCTCCTCCCCCTTCCTCCTCTACCTGCTCCCAGTAGCCTGCAAGGGCACCTCTGTCTGCTGCTCCTGCCATCAATATTGAGGTTATCTTTTTCTTCTGGCAGCTGCTGTAATTGAAACAAAGCAGGCTGGGCCTCACGGGCTCGGCTCCTCTCGCTCATTTTGCTGCTGCTGCTGAGACAACTAATTCATCTTATCGATGCATGGTTGGCCTCTTTTCCACCAGATCCAGGCAGAGTGGTCTCCCCACCACAGCTGGTAGGAGCAGACTGTGTTCCTGTGGTGTGCTGCTGGGTGCTGCTTTTATCCAGCCTCTGGTCCTTGGCTTGCCTCAGCTGGGTTCTGGCCACAAGCAGGAGATGCCAGAGGAGCCAGTCAGGGGAAAAGGTGCAGATTGGGAGGATGGTGATGGCTTTTGTCTCTTTCTTTATTAGCACTTGTATTAAATTCCACATCCTTTCCTTATGCAGCTCCTAAAGGTGTCCCTGCCAAGGAGGTGGCAGGTGATGAGTGGGGCATACACAGGTTTGCATTCCCTCACTGATGACCAGTGCTGCAATGAGCCATGGCAGAGAGAGGGATCCCATCTGGTGCTGGGTATGTAGCCCAGTGCAACAGCTACCATTTGGTCACCTCCCAGCAGACAAATTTCTGGCCTTGAGAGCTTGGGTGGGCATTTTGCTTTGGGTAGAGACATTGAGGTGTGAGAAAGAGCTGTGGTACTGTTTGGGCGAAGTCCTGCATGACTGAGCAGTGGCAAGGCTTTAGAGTGAAGCTGATCCTATTCCATATATTATTGTCCAAAGACCTGAAGGATTTGGGGTGCCACACCTGGGGCCCCTATGACATGATTCAGCCCTGAAAGAGCTCTGAAAATCCTGTGTTGGTGTCTGTACTCCTGTGATGCTGAGGGAGAGCTTTGAGGGTGGGGTGGAGAAGAGGTGTTTTGGGGGAGGAAACAGGCTCTCTGCATCACTGATGTCTTGAAGAATGATGGTGTAAGAAGAGTCAGAGAGCTCCAAGGAATCCTCACCTGTTGGGGGGCTGGCTCAGCTGGGGGGTCAAGGGGCAGAACCAAGGGCTGACTGCAGGTCCTGGCAGTGCTGTTCCTCGGTTCCCTGTTCTGTGGCTGTGCCACCCCCGGAGGAGGGTGCACCGTGGTGCCCTGGTACCCGTGTCTGTGCCACCCCCGGAGGAGGACAGATGTCAGTTTCACATCACATGAAGCCTTGGCCCTGTGTGCTGCTCCTGCCGAGGGCCAGGCAGATCCTCTCGGGAAAGGAGGAACAGCCAGTCCTAATGTCAACAGAGGCCTCTTGTGCAGCGATGCTGTGTCAAGAAGAGGAATGGGTCCCTCCTCCTCCGCCCATTCATCTGGCAGCCGGGGTTGGCGTGCTGCCAAGCCAGGCTGCTTTGGAAACATTTCATTGAGGAGGCAGCTGAGCCTAGGAAAACAGAATGAAAATATACAGAGGGATCACTGTTGTTAGGCAAAATAAATGCAGGCGGCTGCATTTCTGTCCCCCAAGTCCAGCCCAGCCGGGCCCCTCTGGCCTCTATGGGGTCAGGGTGGCTGCTGCTGCCTGGGGATGGCAGCCCTCTATCTCCATTGTGGGTTAGGAGCTGGGGAGTGAGGCCTGGAGAGATCATCCGTGGCTTTGGCCCACTTGCTGATGACCCTGGTGAAGAGGCCCAGGTTCATCTTGGTGTAGCCATGCCCAAGGAGATGGGACAGAGCAGAGAAACAGCAACAGGGATGAGCCAGCAGCAGGGACTCGTGGTCCCTGCATGGGCACCAGTGCAGGGGGGTTGATGGAAGTGATGCAGGGGCTGCAGAAGTGAGTCAGATTTTGGCCATTCATTCCCAGCTCCCTCTCCAGCATCAACCCTGGGACCAGGCTGGGCAGGAGGCCCCCAGCAGGACAGAGTCCAATCCCTGGGTTTTCAAAGCCCAGTTGCTCAGCATCCCCCTCTTCTGTCTGCTGGCAGAGGGAGAGCAGAGTCATCCAAAGCAATCCCCAGGGACAGAGGGTGCAGATGCCTCTCTGACTTCTGAGCAAAGCTGCATAAAACAGGTTTGCCTCTCCTGTTGTTTCCTCCTGTAACCTCTCTCCTTCTTCCGAAGGCCTCCAAGCCACTCCATGGCCATTTGATGACCTATGAGATGTATCCCAGCTCTTTCCCTCCCTCCTGATGGGTTCAGAGTGATTCTGGGGAAGCAAAGCTGGAGCCCCAGCCCCGTGGGGTACCAAGGCTCTCACCTCTGCATAGCTTTCTGTGGCTTCACCTCCTCTCCTTGTCCACCCAGCACAGTCTGGTTCTGTTAGTTACAGCTTAGATCAGGGGGTTGAAAGAGCCCAGTGTGAGCAGAAAAAGCCCAACCCACACTCTGGGAGAGACATCTCACCAGCTCAGCTCATGCATGGATTTGCAGCACAGGGCAGGTACCCAGGGCTGAGACTGGATCTCGCCCTGGTCCTTGTGTTCGTAGGAGCTTTGCTAAAATTCAGGCTCCCCTCCTGCCTTCCTGCCAGGAAGGCAGACAGCAAGATACTCCTTTTCTGCCAAAAGGTGAAATCACTGCAGGGTGATTTGCCATGTCTCTCTCCACATGTCTCTCCTGGAAACAGGTTGGGTTCCCAGATCCTGCTGCTGAGAGTGGCCTGGGATGAAGGCAGATGTGACAGAGATGGCCCTCATGGCACCTGAGGAACCAGAGCTTGGAAGAGCTGCCAAAATGCCAGACTCCGACTTCCCACCCAGCTGGACCCTGCAATCCCCTCGTGTCCCAAAGCTGGGGCAGACCCCATACTAAAGGCTAACAGAAGCATTGTTTACCCCTTGTTTTGCCATCATTTACTCATACTCTTGTAGCCTGAGAAAAATGATTCTCCATTTATTTTAGCATCCCTAATGAAGGGCAAGGAACTTCAGTGAAGGCTGAAAGGGGGAGGGCTGTGGCCCAAGAGGGCTGTTTTCCACTGAGCTCAGCCCTGAGACTGCCAGCCTGCACATCTCTGGACATCTCTCCAGTGTGGGGCCGAGTGACTTTCTGGGGCGCTCTGTGCTTTTGGACTCAGTGCTGGAGAGGTGGCTGTTCCTCCTGAAAGCCAAGGGTCTTCACCCAGCAGCTCCTCTGTGCTTAATTGCTGCCTGCACAGCAAATGCATTTGCTGGAAGGGTGCTGAAATCTCCGTGGCAAGACAGAGGCTCAGCACTTTGCTAATCTCTGGCTGGCTGGGGGAAGGCAGCCCTGGCAAGCCAGAAATGTAATGTCATGTGTGGGGGGACGAGGGAACAGCAGCTTCTGACAGCCAGAAGTCTCTGTCTGGGTACAAGACAGGGACACACAGGCAAGTAGAGCTGCTCCTGGATCGATGTGAGGGTGAGAACAGCCATCCCACACCTGATCTTGGAATTCAGCCTGTGCTTGGAGAGGGGAAATGGTACTTTCAGTCCTTGCATTTCTCTTTTGAGTACACATACAATTGCAGTCACACCTGAAGGAGGTCTTTGAGCTTGTCAGTTCTGGAAAGTTTCATAAAATAACTGGCTGGCTAGCAAAAAGCCACTTTATTAGAGTCCCTGCTGGAAGAGGAGCGTAGCAATAACTCAGTGCTAATGAATCAGTGGACAATCCACAGGGGATTTGAACAGTTTGACAGCAAAAAGCTCAACTTCAGTCTGTGCTTTGTTGGAGACCTTACTAGGCACTGAAAAATCTAAAAATGGTGCTCAACCCCATAGGCAACCAAATCAAGGTGTTCCTCCTCTTGCTTGCAAGGCCAAATATTTCATAAGGCAATGCTCCCTGTCTCCTCCTGGACATTGGATCTATGGGGGTGCTAGGGAATAACTCTTCTGGCCAATAGATTCCTCTGCTCCCAAATGCATTAAGGCAAGGGAGCTACAGTTATTCCCTGTGTCCTTTCCCTTCTGCCTCTGCTCTGAATAGCATCAGCAACACAGGAAAGGCAGAAACAGCCACACTTCCACTGCACTCTACTGTCCTGTTCCTTTCCCATCATTAATTGGCCATAAAGCTTCTTCTGCCCTTGTATATCTTCACCACAGGACTTCCCTGGTGCTCCCTGGGCCTCTGCTGTCATCTCTAAAGGCTCAGGCAGTGTCACTGGTGTTAGTGAGGGCCCAGCATTGACTGTTGGGAGTCAAAGCAATGTCAAAGCAGCATGGGAGCATCCAGGGGAGGCGAAGATGCCCAGAGGAAGGCAGTCTTTCTGCTGAGGATGGGGTTTGGGCGTGGTGGGAGAGAGGAGAGCAGCTACATGATGGTGTGCAGGTGGGAGCAGCCAAGGAGGTGAGATCCCCTTGGGCTGAGATGTGGCACCAGCCAGCACTTACCTTGACTGCCATAAAACAAAGCACAGGTGCCAGAGAACCCACAGAGGTATCTCACCAGCACCCTTGTCCTTTCCCCTTTTTATGGTCCTTGATTTTAGTTTCTAGGAAGATGAAAGCGATTTTCTCACTCCATAGCACCTGCACCTTAAAGCTGGGCTTCTGTCTGAGCTGGCACCCAAAGAATTTACCAGGATATTGCATTGCACTGCTCCCTGATTGTGGTCTAGAGCCCCTGGGGCTCCAACCCCCTTGGTGAGTCAATTTCCTAGCCAGAGACTCAAAATAAAATACTTCCTGGAGCCAGCAGGAGAAATCAGCACAACAGCAGCGATCAGGCCAGCAGGGCTGGAGTCAGTGGGCTGCAGCATGGGCAGACCCTGATCAAACAGTCTTGAAAACAGGAGGAGAACCAGGGCTGCCAGTGGTAGAGGCTCAGCAAATGGCCGGGCTCAGGAAAGCGTGCAGTGAATTATTGATGCACCTGGTTCCAGGCTCTGAATGAGCAGCATCAGGGGCTGGGAGGGAGGCTGACATTTTGCATTTTCCCCAGGGAGAAGAGGTCTGTCCACATTCCCTGGGAGGAGAGCTCTCCCCCTTGCAAAATTCAAGGCAGTGATGAAAGGCACAGGGAACGATGGGCAGGAATGGAGAGCAACAAATGTTCAGAATGAAGAGAGAAAGGAAAAATAGATTGGTTTATCTTTGAAATAACATGCTAACCCCCCAGAGACAGGCTGGCCAGCCACTGCACCGACCTTGCTTTGATTTGAGTCTGGATTATATGTTTTATGCAATGAAAAGTCAGCTCATTGGGAATGAATAACATCCCTGCTTGGTCTGAAGTCTAAAATCCTCTTTATTGGCACTGTCTGGGGACGACGTAAGTAAGGACACTCAAGGTTGTCACTAGGTGAGCTCTGCAGAGACAGAGGGACCAGACAGGCTGGGGTGCTGTGTCCCAGCTCTCATGCAGTCTCACCCTCTGCCTGAGCAGCCCTGGCAGCTGCAAGGAGACACAGTGGCAGCAGAAATTCTGTGACAGCAGAGCCCACAGCTTCCATCATCAGAAAAGCCAGAGAATGCTGGACTGCTCTCTGCCAGGAAGGTGTGCTCCACCTTGGGCTTGGAGGGTGCTTTGGGATGGCCCTGTGAGGTCCCTCTGTGCAGCCAGGGAGGGGCAGAGGTGGACAAAGCCCTTCTTGTCACCCCAGGACTCGTCACCACAACAGCCAGCAGAGGTGATGGGCAAAATGCTGTGCTCCTGTGGCAAGTGCTTCCTGCTGCAACAAACTCTTACAGAGAGCAAAATGGCCTTCGGGGTTAAAGAAATGGGGAGGTGATTCCTGGGGAAAATCTGTGTGTAAACAAATCTGTGTGCAGCTGCTGCCCCAGGCCAGTCCCTGCCGCTGCTAGCACTCATTACTTTGAACAAGACCAACGGCAGCAAGGAACACCTCAGCCTTCAAGGAAAACCTCTTCCTGACCTTCATCGATTAGCTTGTGGCTTACTCTCTAAAATGGAGATCTCTCATTGCAGTAGCTCTGCCTGCTTTCACCATCTGCCTGAGACCTGATGCCTTCACTCCTTGTCCTGTGGAGGAGACCCTGGGCTTGGAGGTATCTTGCAGCAGAGCAAAGGCACATAATTATTTCCTGTTCCCTAATTGCATCGCCCTGTTATTCCAGGAAATGTACTCTTGCTCTGTCAGTAAGAATAAATAGGAGATCTCTGCAACAAGGGAGTAACCGGTAATGGTTCAGATGTGACTGAACTGCAGATAGGAAGGAATCGGTCTTGGATTCTCAAAGCACTGAGAATAATAGCAAGAAAACTGAGCTCGGAGACCTGTGAACTCTGCTCTTCCTCAGGGGTTTGTCACTTAAATTTAGACAGGACACAAAACCGGGAATGTGTTTCTGGGGAAAATCTTGGAATGGTGTCCTGCTGGACGCAGCAGCAAAGCGATGGCAGGGTGTAGAGGCCAGAGAAGTGGACTTCAGTTGCTGCAGCCCTCCCCCTGTCAGCCCTGCGCTGTGCTGGTCTCGGGGGTGCTGCCATCACCCTCGGCTGAAAGCAGAGGCTGGTGAGGAGTCAGCTCCCTGGATTTTGGGGTGCCAACTCAGGCAGTACGTGCTGAATATATTTATATGTCCCTTTACTGTATGCCCACCTGAGAGCACAAGAGAGCTCCTGGAAGCCAGCAGAACCTCTGTTTTTCATCTCCTCCCCCAAAGGACCTGGCGGTTCCCGTCCCCGAGGACCCTCCTGTGATGCGTAGGACGAGCATCTTCACTACAGGGCTTTAAAAGAAGAAGCAAACCCTGATGCCCGTGGAAGGGCAGGGCACTGCTGTCTGCTGTGCTGCTCGGTGTAAAGCCGTAGGTGATTTTCGGGTGAGGCTGGGTGCTGATTTGCGGGTCAGACCGGCCGCCTGAACGGGGCAGCGCCGGGCACGCCGCAGGAGCAGCGCCGATCCCGCCGACACCCCCGGGGGAGCGCTGCCCCCTCCCGCGCCGCCGCTGCCCCTTTGTCCCGCTGGCTCAGCGCAGGCTGCTGCCGCTCGGATGGCCTCGCCAGCCCCTCACCCACCAGCGCCGTGGGGACCCGCAGCCGCGGTCCGTCCTCTCTGGGCACGGGGGACACGCAGTTCCTTGTGTGTCCCCTCCCGCCTGGGGACACGGCCGGGAGGACACCGGGCGGTGCCCCGGGCTATGCCCTCACCGCGGCGGCACCCGGGCAGGTGCCACAGGCAGCGGTGCCCCGACGGGCGGCGGGGGCGGGCGGGGGGCTG
>VZRX01022225.1:101734-126074 GCA_013398075.1 Notiomystis cincta | reverse complement strand
CGTCGGGGGTTACACGGAGGGCACACAGCCCTGCCGCCCTCCCCGACCCCTCAGCCGCGGTCCCTCTCGCCCCTGAGTATCGCCACCCGCGCTCCCGCGGGGGTCCTGTCCTTTCCACCGGGAGATGTGCTTATAAACATAATGCATCTCTCCAACAGCTCCGAGCGTTCCTCTTTGTCCTCTCCATCAGGGGCTTTCCCTGCTTGGAACGTCTCTGGGGGTGGCATCAGCCCCCGCTTTCCTCTTCCCAGCCTCCGCGCGAGCACGTCCAGCGGGGCCGGCGCGGGGGGGACGGAGGCAGCGCCGGGGGGTGACAAGTTGGGTGGACCCGTGGGTACCACCGGTGACCTGGCGCGATGCGCGTGTCGGGGACGGATGCGCGCGGCCTTCTCACGCTCGTTCGGTGTCGAAGGGGCCGTGGGAATGATGATGGGAATAATGGCATCGTGTTTTCTCTCCATGGGCAGGTGGCTTTTGTGTGCGCTGGCGGAGGGGGATTGCCGGAGAGGAAATGTTCCTCTTCCCCTGTCCTTCTAGTCCCTGTCCCCGTCTGAAATCCGCATATATTTAAAGAGAAACAAATTGGGGTGTTTTACATAAAATAAGCCGCTCCTCGTTGTTATTGGAAGGGATTGAAATGCGCGTTCCCATTAAAATGACATTAGGCGAGAATTTGTTTTGCAAATGTGAAATGTAAATTCATTTTGTGCCAGGGTATGGCGTGAATGAGTGAAGGGAGGGTGGTTTTTGTTGTAAGGAATGGGTAGTTCGCTCTGTTTATTTAAAGAGCCGTTCTTCCTTTTGGGGGAAAAAAAGCTGCTTAAAAAATAATAAAAATCCCATTTGGTACAGTTTACATTCAGAAGAGCATTATCAAAACATTTTCCATTTGAGATGTGAGAATGGGAGGCAGCAGAAGAATTCTCCTCCCACCTCTGAGGACATGCAGTGAAAATTCCTGAAGCACAAAAGGTTTTTCTCTGAGGATATGATTATAGCCTTTTTTTTGGCATGAATTAATATTTTGTAAGGGCTAAGATGATTAATTATTCTGTTTAAAATACTGTGAAACTCAAAACCAAATAATTTTTTTAGAAGGAGAGGAGTAGCTCTTCAGGAACTTTAAAATTAGGGGGGAGGGAAGATAATAGCTTGCTGAGGGTGATGTTTTAATGACCTGCCCACCAAGGTGTAGATGCAGTGAGCGGGTGTGGGAGTGGGGGACTGGTTCAGTACAAAGGAATTTTCTTTTAAAATGAGTTTTTAAATTTATTTGTCTGTGAAACATAGCTTTGATGAGCTTTTATCCAATTCATTGAAGGATCTGAGTGAGTGCTGGGGTCAGGTGCACACAGGACACGCAGCAGAGCAGTCCCATCCCAAAGTGATACCCAGTGCTGGTATCCAGCATCCCGTCTGCCCCGTCTCCCTGTACTTCCTGCTGCTGCCCTGGGCGAGCCGCGGAACGGGGAGGACGGTCCTGGCTCTGGCGTTTCATGTCCCTCCCTGACAAGTCTGAACCGTCTCCCCAGCTTTGAAAGCGGAGCTCGGGCTCATTGTCCTCCGAGCCGTCAGCTTTTAGATGAAGCAGCACGTTCTGGGAGCCGCCGAGTCGGTGGGTGATTTATCTCCCGTTTCCACAGCCCGAAAGGCGCGCGGGATGCTCGCCATGGGAATTTGCCCGCGGAGCCGGCGGGGGGGGCTGGGGTCTTGGCTCTGCTGTGGCTCCTCTTCACACGGCAGTGGGTGGGTGACGTGGGGTCAGACACCTCTGGTTTTGTCCCGGGAGCAGCCACGTCACAGCGGTGCCTTGCAGCCCCGAGCTGGAGGAGGAAAATTTACATCAAACAAAAGGCTGTGAAGGGCTGTGTGTTTATAGACAGGAGGCATAGCTGAGATGTCCTCTGCCAACTTTCCACATCCATCCTGTGGATGCCTCTGGAAGGTGAGGTGGAAGAGCTCCAGCCACCAGAGACACAAACACTATGTGGCTGCGTGTGTGTGTTTGCAATTAAGATAGGAACTTGGGAACCATTATGTCTTGGAAAAAAATAAAACCCCAACCCTGGCTTCCTTGATGCTCTCCAGCACTAAATCAAAACTACTGTTCCCCTCTAAGGATCCCTTTAACGGACACCACCGGCTCCCGGCGCCATGACCTGAGGTTTGCACAGTTGAGATTTGCTGTTAATAAAGATCAGATGTTTATACAGTTGTGTTTCTGAGTCAGACCTGTGAAAAAATAGGGATAGTACAGATGTGAAATTCCTTCTCTGTGTGGTTGGAAAAATCCTTTTGAAAAATTGAAAGACAAAATCCAGGAGGAATGACCTTCTGGCAATGGAGGATGGCGTGGAGGGATGAGGGTTGTGCTCATGGGGACAAAGTGCTTCAGGCTCTGGCTCCTTCGTGCTTACAAAGCTGGCAGGTCTGAAAAAAACATATATGCCACATTATCAACCAATAATTCCTTCATGCTTAGTAAAACTTAAACGAGGCTTAAACCCTGATCTCACTGGAGTCATTAAATTGATTTTTTTTTTCCCCTGCTCAAAGAAAGATCTTGGATGTTGAACACAGGCATCTTTGTCTTCTTAAAAACTGCTTTATTATTATGTGTACAGATCCCGTCTTTGTGTGTGTGTGGTGTGTGGGTTTTTTTTCTTTTAATTTTTAGACAAATGACAAAAGCATGCAGGAAAGGAATGCAGAAATGCCAGGCTTAATATAAAGCATGCAACTGCACTGCATGCTGGGAATCCTAAAGGATACAAAACCTTTAACGACAGCGGTTAATTTTTAACAAGTTCACTTGCATAAATATTTATGAACAAAAGTTTTTACACTATTATCTCTTGGGTTTTTGGAGAGAGAAAAGACCTTTGGTGGATTTTGACAGTAAGCTGTGATCTGGCAGAATAAATTCACGTTTCTCGCCTGCGCTCCCCAGTGTGGTGCAATACGGTTTGCCCTCAAGCCCTCTCGGGTGCTGATGGGTGGGCAAGTGTCCTGGGTAGTTTTAGGGGGGAATTCTCCTTTTTCATTGGTTTTACAATTGCTTGGGAGAGGAAGCCTGGAGCTTTGTGTTGTTCTTTGGGTTGTGACCAGCCGCTTAGGAACCTACACGGTATGTGCTCCTTAGCCACAGATAAGCCTTTGTGTCCGATGGGAAGGTATGCGGTCCAGCCATAAGTACATAGGCAGAATTTACTTTTGCTGTTAGAATAACAATGAAGCAGGGCTTTAAAATGCCCTGGCTTTGTAAACACTTGGAGGGAGCCTGTTTCTTTCAAACCTGCAATTAATTCTGGATATTTTATCTGATGCTTTACAGGTCAGTCATGAGTACCTTCCCATGTTTCCTAGTCTGGTATCTATGCTGGACGTGTAGGTGCTGGGGGTTTTCTAAGCTTGCTTCAACAGCCTTCTGACTGGGCAGAGGTTGAGCAAGACCTGACACCTGTAAATGATACCTGTAAATGCATTTTAATTGGAGGAGTTCAGATTTGGAAGCTTTTTATTGCACTTCAGTTTTCAGCTTGTGTTGGTGTACGTTTGTAATGATGCCTGTTGAAATGTAGCTTCAGAGGTAAAAATACCGATGAGTTCCAATGTGGTTGAAACCACTTCTAGGTTTGTTTTTTTTCCAGAACTATTTTTAGGCTTTAAGCTTCTTTTTTTCTTCTCCCCTAAAAATGCTCACTTTTAGGCAAGTGTTTGGTTTCCTGCCCCTATGACGTGGTATGGAGCAGAGTCTAAATTTATATCCAGTGGTGTGTTGCTTTATAGAGCTGTTTATTTTGGGGAAAACACTTTGATGGGGCTCTCTAGGGCGAATTGTGGTTGCTTTTGTTTTGTGTAAAGATTGGTCTCCTCCTGGGTCTGGGTTTAAAGCTGTATCCGGCCGGAGCAGGTTTGGAAGGAATGCCATGGGATGTGGAGGGTTTTTTCAGGTTAAATCCTGGTGTCTTGTGTCTGAGTGCTGCTAAGGGAGTTTAATTTTTCTGTATCCTTTTAGTTTTTGTGTGGGATGCTTGTTGTACAACATGTATCCAATTTGCTAATTAATTTTTACTTTGTTTTTCTTTATGGGTAGATTACTGGATCCTACCCTATGTATTAAAATACTCTAAACCACATAAAAGGAGCTGGCAGAGATTCATTAGCCCTATCATGATGGAAACTCTTGTACATTTTAAATATACATTAAGCTCTTTAGGTTTCTAATTATCTTTTTCTTAACATATATAATTAAAGCAAAGTATTATTAGACATTAGAACTTACGATCTGTTTATTGCTGCTGCCTCATAGGTGAGATATTTCTTGAGCCTGTTCTGGACTGTATTATAGAAACTGAAATAGAACATGATGAAAACCACCAGAGTTTCTTGCTGGTAGTGCAGAGAGAGCTGGGATGACAGCTGGAATTTTAACCTTTTATTTTGAGCAGATTTATTTATTGGCTTTTGAGTCTTTTTTTTGAAGAGTATAAACAGATCCTCTGAGGCTGGGATGTCTTTTGAACTAGGTGGTTAATTAAATGATACTAACTTAGAGGCCAGAGACCTGAAAAATAAAGCACAAGAAATAAAACATTTAGTTTTGACTTTAAGAATAAATAGATTTGAAACATTTTTCAGAGCAGGAGTCCTAGTTTCTGGCTTGAGCTGGCAGTAGGAGTTTGTTCTCAGCTCACCTGTGCTTTATAAAGCTTAGCCCTCAGCTTCCAAGTTGCGTGTCATTCACAGCAGATTTTAATTTTGCTCACATCTAGAGGGAATATTTTAGGAAATATTTAACTGTGCTAAAACTGCAATAACATAAACCACATGTGCCTGCTTGCTTTGTTTTTGAAGCTTTGTGTGAGGGAATGTGCTTTGCTGTTATTTGACGCTTGCTTTGATGTTAGATGTTTTATGATTAGTCCCTCAAACCTCAGATAGGACTTTTGGAAAACTTAAATGAGCTTGTCTATCTGATAGCTCTGTAAAGTCACATTCAGCTGTGAATTGTCTTGTGGTGTGTCAGCTTTTAATTTACTTTGAAAAGAAAAAAAGTTTTAAAAAAATAATCTTGGTGGTATTAGGATGGAAGAGTTTGTGGGCTTATGTATTTCCTTAGCATATTTTGGAACCTCACCCTGGAGGAGGACCTGGTCCATGAGGGAGATGGAGTCCTTGGTGGTTCTGGGGTTATGTCCTGCTCCCCTTTCCCAGTGGGAGACCTGCTCCCCTCTGGGGTTAGCTTAGATGAACAGCATGGCCAACCTTATGTGCTGGCATTTATTTTTCAGGGGTTTTGCATTTAGGTGACATGGACAGCTTTGTGTTTAGTAGTGATGCTGGTTTGCCCCTGCTGCTCTTGAGGCTGAAGTAGCTCATGTGGGTGAGGAGCTACTGGTGTTTTTTTGAGGGAGCAGCAGCATCTCTCCATCCTCTCAAGGTGGCCAAGCCTGGGGATTTTCAGTGTGAGGCCAAGGCTCATTGCTGCATGGTGCTACTTTGTACTCGAGGCGGGTGAATTTTCTTCTGGGGTTGGAGGGGTTGTGCTGTTTCTCCCAGGGGTGTGAGGCTTTGACTTTGTTCCTCTGGCTGCTCCCTGAGGAGCTGAACTCATGTAGCATCTTGGGTGGGGAAGGAGCCTTTGCTTTTCAGGGCTTGTTTGTGCTGGTGGGGCAGTGGAGGACACCTGGGCAGGTGGGTGCTGGGATCACCTCCTGGCTTTGCTCAGCAGGAGTCAGGTGATGGTTGAACCTGTGCTTCTCCATCAATCTCTCCATCTGTAGCTGGTACTGGTGACTTAATTTTGCAAAGAGGTGGAGGTGTGGAATATCTTGAGGGTGTTAAAATGAACTTGTGGTGTGTCCTACTGTGTGTTTGGTGCTGTCTCGAAGTGGTCGTGTCATGGAATTGTGATAGTCCTGGTCTTCTGGGGATGAGAGATGGGGAGGAAAGCAACTCCTCTGGGTAACTGGTTCCTGCCTCTGCTGAGCCTTAGCTTTCTCTGGCATCAGCATCAATAGAAATTGATCTGTTTTCTGATGAAAACAGAAACTCAAAGACACCAAACCTTGGCTGTGCTAATAAGTGCAATAGGACAAATCTAGCATCTGGAGCCAGGATGTGGGATGGCGGTGGGGAGCTCTCCCTGTCTGCCCATAGAGCTGCCAAGGCTCTGGAGATGCTGTCCTCCACACTCAGGAGAGAAGTGCTTAGCTCAGTTCATTTCTTACCTGTATTCACAAAGGTTTCATATATAGGCTTGACTCCTGAGTTCTTTTATGCCTTTGCAACAGGAGTTGGGAAAGGTCCTGAATACATCTCACAGAGAGACACAGGTCCTTCAAAACCTCTTCCTGGGGGACGTGGGGGGGAAAGCACCTTCATGGTTTTACAATAAAATGTCCCAGAAATAAAATTCAGTTTTTCAAAGGCTTTTTTCTTTTCTTTTAATCCTAATGTTTAAATATGAATAGATTCCACTTGGTTGGTGTGGTGGGTGTGTTTTATTAAATGCTGAGGATTCACCTGTGCACGACACCACCACATTTCTCTCCAAATGGATTTTCTAGCGCTGCGTTTTAAGAGCATTTGCTTTTTTGTCTCAAGCTTATGGCTTAGGATTTTGTGCAGGATTGGGGTTAGTCCTTGTAAAATGGTGCATTTAAAGTAATGCACAAATTAATAAAACCCTGGGCTTTTACTTGTCGCATTGTAGGTGCGTGTTGCCAGGGATTTTTCTTTTCCTTTTTTTTTTTTCTCATTAAAAACAAAGACACGAATGTGCTTAGGAAGCAGATCTGCTGGGATGCCAGCTTGGAAGGGCTGCATGCGGATATATTGGTCCAGCTTGTTATCTGCAAATGTTCTGCTGCTGTTGCTGTGGGTTAAAATGGGACAGGGAGGGTCTGTGTCCCTCTTGCCATGCCCTGCTTGTCGCTGGTGCCCTTAGTGAGCTGCCTGCACCTTCACACCCTCTCTTTTGCCCGGGGCAGTGATCATTGCTGAGGTTTGCTCAGCAGGATGCAGCGTGGTGTCTGCCTGGCTGCTGTCCTCGCACCTGGGGACAGAGCCCGTGTCCCGCAGCTGCCGGCGCGGGGGGATCCCCTGGGAACGCCGGAGGGACCTCGGCGAGGTCAGGGCAGGCTGTGCCCCTGATCTGGATGCTGACCAGTAGCCCTGGCCTCTGTCCTTTGGCTGATACCAGTGGGTGACTGCTTTGGGACACCTGTCACAGGCATTCCTTGTTGCTGGTGCTGTGTGGTGTTTAAAGGCTGGGGTGGCAGGAGATACTTTGTGCTGTGCCTTGTGTGGCTGCCTTGATGAAGATGAGTGCCCTGTCAAAGGAGTGGCAAAGCAACAAATGGTTCCCGAGATAAATAAAATTTCCATTAATGAACTACAATGGCTTTGGATGCCAAATTAAAAGAAGTGTGTCTGGAGGATGAAAAATAAATGCATTTTCTGTCTCACTCACTAGTTCTCATCTCTTTCGATTTCCTTTATCATCAGAAAGACATTTTTAATTTTTTTTTAAAGCCAGTTGTGTTTATTTTGGTAACAGTTCATTGGCTGCTCTGTGTACAGAAGCTTTCTCTTGAAAGTACTGAAACTATATTAAAAGTGCTTTTGGCTGTCATCTTTTATTTTGCTTCTCCTTCGTTCTTTTCCCAAAGCTGGGTCGTTGCTATATCAAATGCTCTGAAACTGTCTGGTAGCATTTTCCCTGCGGTGCTCCATATAAACTGGAAATAAAAAGGGAAGAAATTGCAGGATTTGGATTTCTGCAGCTTTTTTCCCCTTCTGTGTGTGTGTCTGTGTGTCCCATTGAAGTCTGAGCAGCTGTCTCCATCCGCACAGCCCGCTGATGGCATGCACAGATCTGTTTCTTGTGATTAAAAGGAGAAATAATGCCCCAGTGTTCAGAGAGGGGCTGGGGGGTGAGTGAGCACCCAGGGAGCAGCGGGTCTTTCCTCCTGCTTGGCCCAGTGACCAAGGGAGCTGGAACCCCTGTGCTTGTCCCTGCAGCCTTGTGGCTTCATATCCCAGGGAAGGGAGCATCCTGTGCCGCGGGTGATGGGCTGTCCTGCTGCAGCATCTCCACCCGGGGGTGGGCTCCTGCACCCTGCACCGGCGACCTGCAGAGGCCCCGTGGTTTTCATTCTATTCTGAGGGTGTCGAAACATTTCGGCGGCGCTGCAGCCGCTCGCTACCGGCGAGCTTTGAAAAATACCCAGCAAGTGTCGAGCATCTGTCTGTGAAGGGGGAGGAAATCCCCCCCCGTTATTATTTTCTCCCGATTGTCCTCGCTTGGTGTGGCTTTGGCTATTATGGGTTTGTAAAATAGAACTATATATGACCTTTTATCTTACAAGAAATAGGTTAAGCCATTTTTAAAGAAAGTGGTGGAGTCAGCAGTGCTGCTAAGGAGCTGCTTTCGCATGGTTGATAGGCTGTGAAGCCGCTCAATGGACTTTGGTTTCAGAGACAATATCTGTTTAAATTAATCTTTGTCAGATACATGCCACTGCAGACAATTCAAATTCCATTTGCTTTCTGATCTCATAACAAAAAAGCACCTTACACTGGTTCTTTTATCGGAAAATTAACTTTTGTCTGTGTGTCCTGGAAACAGGGGTGGCATAAAATCTAGTTAAAAGGCTCTGTTATAGGAGGATTCTGTTTCTTTGTACAAGGCAGACTTTTTTTCCCCCCTTCTTTCCCCTGCGTGCATTTAAAAAGAAGACGAGTGTTTGAGATAGATTAAGGAGAATGCCAGCAGATGGACCGATTCTGTTGTTGCTGCTGGCAACCATCTAAGCAGCCATTTTGAACAATGCTGATACCGGGGTACTGATAACACAAAGATGAGGATGGGATAAATATCCAGCTAGTCCCTTTCTCCCCGCCTGCTCCTCCTCCCTCCCTTTCACGCCGCCGCTGCAGCCCTGTTATTAGAGAGCCCAATTGTTCCCAGAGAAATGCTTCATCCTCTTAGCTCGGCTGGTGGATGTCTAGTGTTGCTTATCTCCTTGATTTTCCTCATGGTCAGTGGAGACACTGGCAGATCAGCTTCTCCTGGGAGTGCCCACAGCATTGTCCTAAGTGGAATGGGATGTACGTTTGGGTGCTTTGCAGTAGCAATGTTCTTTTCCCTACCCCAGTAAAGCATGGGGTGGTTGGTCCTTCCCTTATAAGTGGAGACAGTTGTCTTCCATTCTTGTGCCTATTTTATGTGCTTAATTACAAAGTGGGGGGCATGAGATTGAGATCTCCTTTATGCCAAAGCAGCTAGTATGGGGCAGTGATGGCAGATTGAGAGCATGCCCACTGCCTGCTCTCCCTATCCCTTTCTCTCACTCATGTTGTTGTCTGGCTCTTGGCTATCTGGGTCACATTCATCTCCTGGACCTGCTGCTCTTGGAGTTTCTTAAGGTCAGTATCAGTATCTCTTTGGCCTGCTGGATTTTTGACGCTGGAATTGATGACCTTCTATCTCTCTGTTTGGTTTCCCAGCTCCAAGGAAATAATCCTTTATCTGGTGAAGAAAACCCAACCAAGCTTCATCTTTTCCTTGCAAACAACAAAAAGGCTGGGGTGTGTTTTGCAGTTGGGCCAGGATGAGCATGGAGCTGTTCTGGGAAACCTGCTGGGCTTTGCCCTGAGCTCAGTGTGGTGTAACATGGTCCTGAATGTGGGATCTGGAGAGTAGTCAGGGGATGCTGTGTAGCCTTTAAATGTTCCTGGAGATTAAGGTGGGCAGCAATAAGCTGGTGTGTTCCTCTTGCCTTGCACAAGTCTGCAGACCATGGTCTGAAGCTTTCATCCATTGGCATTGCAGCACCTCTGAGAACTTTGAGTGAGGCAATGCTCTCAACTGCAGCTTTTGGTCCAGTTAAAACTTCTTTGGGGTTAAAAAATGTACAGATAAGTCTCAAATCTGTATAGAGTAGAATCATGGAATATATATCTAATTATACACAGTAGATGGAACTTTACTGTAAAGCAGCAGATGTAAGGATTAAAAAAAGGAGCTGGGCAAGCATTTTATGGTTTCCCTTTTTAATTTGTCCCTTGTGTCTGGTACATTTGAGGCAAAAGTTACTTCTGTTTTTTCCTGTTGGGAAGTATATTTTTCGTATTGAGTTTCCCTTCTTTTAAGCTTGCCTTATTTGATCTTTAAGATGTGGACTTGCCGTATTTGAGGGACTTGCTAAAACAAGGGGCATCTGGCCTGAAAGTAGAAAAATCAGGCTGTAAGCTCCACTTGGAAATGTTGTCATGGTGTGTTGGGAAGTTGTTGAGGTCAGCTGAGTTCTCTAAAGACGTAGACTGAGAAACTGAGAGTCTCACCAGGTTATCTTTGAGGTTAACTGGCATCACTGACACATGCTTTTAGTGCACTCAGAGGGCTCCAGTCCCCATGTTGTCCCCAGTCACCTCCTTTCGTGGCTTCTGCCGTGTTGCTTCACCTTGATTTGCCTCCTGTTGCATTAGGAGATGACTTCTGGAGACTGGAAAATGGGTGAGGGAAGAAGTGCCTGCTTTAAGCAGATACCTTCTAGGAAAGGTGATGAGTGGGACAGTGGAGTGTGCTCTTCTGTCCCTTTGGCTCATGATGGGGTCAGACCTTAAAAGCTCCAGCAGGTTTTGGTGGAGACAAACTGCAAACAATGTGTGACAGAGCATGCTGGTGACCTTGTGTGGCTTCTGGTGTGCTGCTTCTGCTCACTTGCTGCCTCTGTGGAAAATATTACTCACCAGCAACAGGCACAAACCAAGTGCTTGTGAGGATGACCAAGAACGAGCAGTGGGGTTTAGAGTGCTTTTAAGCTATGCCCTCTGAAATGGGGCAGAGTGAAGCTCAGCCCTGTTCTTTCCCTGAACCCCTGGATGACATGGAAATTACATTGCCTCCCCTTTGTAGAGCTCTCTTCATCTCTTACTTGAGTTTGACTCAGTCTGCTTTAGCTTCAAGGGACCCATGCCCCTACATAACATTCAGGTTCTTTGGCTGACTCTCCTCAGGAGTGCTCGATAACAACCAGCTTTTTTGAGATTGAGGAGTATGTTCAGTGGTCTGTGAGGCTGCTGATTTTGGCCTGACCACATTGTTGGGGGCATGTGGAAAGAGTGAGTATCTTCAGGTGCATCACTGTCTGAGCCACAGTCCTCATACAGCTCAAGCATCCATTATCTCTAAAATTCATTGCAGTGACATGATTTGAAAGGTTCCCATGCACTGTGCTTTGCTTAAGCTGGAAGTTACCTGCCAGTGGCTCACGATGGGCTGCCTTCCCTGTGGGGTATCTCAGAGGTAGAAGGGAATAGGAGGTGTTTTACAACACCTGGGAAAGGGTGCAGAGCGAAATTTTGCTCTGTTACCTTTCTGTCTGTGTTGTGATTAAAATTTTGCTGTGATTTAGCCTCTGAAAAATCATAAAACCCATAAAAACCTACTAAAACTAGACAGGATAAAGATGAATGGTTAGTTGTTTCTAGTCGTGGCTCAGCTTCTCAACTTTCCTTATAGAAAAGAGGGATGTGGAAGGATGACTTAATGGGTAGTGATGCTTTCCATGAATGATGCATTCCCTGTATCTGAAGGAGGCACAGGGCAGTGGTGAGGTTTTCCCTTGCCTGCCTTGCCTGGTTTTTGTCTTGTTTCTGGTGGCTCCCAGCTCAGCCCAGAGCCTGTGGTGCAAACACTGGGGGAAGGCCTGATGGCCAAGAGGGTTCTTTCCCACACTGGGGGAAGGCCTGATGGCCAAGAGGGTTCTTTCCCATACCCACACAGAGGTAGGCCCACACCAAGGTTTCCTGGACTGTGAGATGTAATGAACCAAAATGCCCCAAGTAGGAAAAAAAATGTTTCCAAGGCCTAAAAATCTTGCAACACTTCTGAAGTGGGAATGGGAGCTGTGGTTTGCCTAAGCAATTTTTTCTGCTTCTGGCTCTGCTGCGAGCTGGCTCTGCTTTGTGGGTGCACAAGGGTATGTTTGGGATCTTGCTGAGATGGGAAGGCAACCCTCCAGGGCCAGGTCAGCCAGGGGGGCTGCCTTCCAAGCAGATGTCCTTTTGGCGTGAGGCTCAGCAGGTTTAAGACAGGATGTCCCTATACTCCAGAGAGCTGAAAGTATTGAAATAAGTAATAGGCTGGGAATGTCTGAATCCAGTTATGAATTCCTGGGGAAGAGGATTTGGCAATGGCAGGATGTCTTGTGGGCAGGCTCTGCATTGTGGGTGGGGGACGCACCTCGCTGTCCCGTGGGCTCTGCTGGGAGCCCAGTGCTGTCAGGGCAGCTTGGCTGCGTGAGCCCCTTCCTCTTCAGACAGTGCCAAGTCCAGTTCCAAGTCCAGGAGACCTCTGCTCTCCCTGTCCATTGCTTCTTCTGTTGTTGAATGCGGGGAGAAGCACCTCACTGTAAAGGTGGGGGCTGTGGTGTCAGCCAGACCTGGCTGTGTGGGGCTGTGGTTGTTCAGCTGTGGCTGTGGTGTGGTGGCACAGTGAGATGGGGGTGTGATGGCTCTGGGGGTGGCCCAGGGGATGACCTGGTGGCTGCAGTGTGTGTGAAACTGGAAGATGGGGCTGCCCAGGGAGGTGGGCACAGGGACACCCAGCTGGGGGGAGGTCAGTTTTACTCCAGAGCTGTGTTAGTGGCTGATTCTCGGAGCCTGTCCGTCATTTAGTCCCAGTGGTCACATTCCTGAGGGCTTTCCTAGGGCTGCCTCAACAGCACGGGTGACGCTGCAGCTCAGGAAGGAGCTGTGACAGCAGGATCCTGACCCTGTTTTCAGAAATAGTAACAGATCTCTAAAGGCTTTGAGGGCTTGGTTGGGAATGGAACGGCTGGGTTCCCCTGTGTCTGGCAGTGGTCAGCAGCAGATGCTTCGGGAGGAGATTAAGAAGCAGGGCTGGAGCAGAGGGATGCTTCCCTGGTGTGAGCAGTCTCTCCAGCCAAAGGGCTGCCCTGGCCCTCGGCTGTGATGTGGATGCAGAAGGAGATGGTTTGTGACAGCAGCCCTGGCCCCACATCTCCTGCAGCACTGGGATTATCCCTGAGTCTCCTCGGGGTGCAGCATCCCTGCTGTGGGTGTCAGGATGGCCCTCCCTGGCAGGGACTGCTGGCACTGCCCTGGGAGGCAGCAGTGATGCAGCGCTGGTGGGGCTAAAGAGGCTTTTGGAGAGACCAGCAATTCTTCACCCCACTTCAGTGACATCCCGGATCTGCTGGCTGAGGTTTGGGAGAGGAAGCAAAGCTTAATAGAGCTGTGGATTTAACAGGGTGTGAGGAGTGTATAATAAAAAATGTGTAGTAGCACCAGTCTCTGTTCTTTCCCTTTCTCATCACAATCTTCTTGCTGGTTTGACTTTGCTAAATATTTTAGTGCTTCTCTAATTGTAGGACAAGTTAAATTCCCTGTGCTAATATTTGAACAGGGTTAGCGGTCTGGAGGCAGCTGCAACTCTCTGAAGGGCTGCCTCAGCTCAGGCTGTCTGCTGTGTGTCTGGCCCTCTCTGAGACACCCCAGGTTATCCACTGAGGAATAGCCCCTAGGGTAGGGATATTTGCTGGAAAGAAGCGGAGCTCCTCAGTCTCCTGGTTGCAACTTTTTAACCAGGCTTGTTTGCTGCGGGCTGCAGTGGAATTTGTAGCTTGCTGTGGAAGATACATCCAGAGGATGTCCCATGGACCGCTGTGGATGGAAGTGCTGCTGCTCCATAGCTCCTGGCACCAAGTCTGTGAGATCTCTGCCTTGTGGGTTTTGGGCAGCATTACTGTATTTGGAACATGCAGCCGCTGTCAGGAGGCTGGGTGAAAGGTTTTCCTTGGAGCTCGGGAGAAAGTGTTTATTCTTTAAAAGGGTAACTTGGGGTGAGAGAGAAAGAAAGAGAAGCAGCCTAATCTTGCAATTTAAATATATTTAAAGATTTCTTCTGTTTAAGTTTGCTTCCTAGCCTTGATCAGAAGGAAACGCTGTTAGCTACAGAGTGGAATAAATCGAGGGCACCCTTATCTGTGCAAGATAAATTACTATTGTTTAGGAAAGACACTCCAGGGATTGAAGAATTTAATTAAATACACAGGGATTATGAATATGCATGTAAATTAGACAATCTAGATATGACATGGCTACAACTGCAGGGAATTGTTCGAACTTAAAAGTGTAATCATTCTTTTTATCGGGATGTGGGGAAGGGTAGCAAATGAGAAGATTCCCTTTCCCATTTGCCTGTGCCTCGGCCGGTCTCAGGTCATTAAGCAGTGGGAATTACCCGTCGCGGATCAGCCCTCCACAAGCCCGCAGAGACATGCGCTGGAGCCTTTCTCCACCCTAATGAGCTGCTGCAGGAGCTGGGCGAGAAATGGGGGTTGTGGTGAGGGGCTGCCGCGGCCGTGACCCAGATAAGGGGTTTGGGAGGTGGGAGGATGTGGTTTGCCTTCTGCTGAGACGGGGAGGGGAGTGCTGCGGGCAGGGTGTGCGCTCAGGCTGGCTGCTGGCTCTCCTGGAACCCTCGCCGGGAAGAGGGGTCCTCTCCGAAGGCAGAGAAAAATACATGCTGTGGTTTCAGAGTGTCTTCCTAAAAATCATGGGGCTGGGGAATGCAAATACTGACTGGTCAACTTTTCTGCCATTTTCTGGTGGTTTTACGGGGGTCCCCCCCCTCTAGTGTGATCACTGCTGTCTAGAAAGCAGTGTGGAAATCACAAAATTGTTTTTTAGAGACTAAGATCAGTGCGAACAAGAGAGGCAAGATTGAAACATCCCTTAAAAGTCAAGACACCTGAGGAATTTACAATGAAATGTGGGAACGTGCTTGTGCTGCCCTCCCTGCCAGGTCTGGGCTCTGTGTAGCATCCTGCTGATGTGCTGAGCCAAGGCAGATTCTTCAAAGGACATTAACTGCAGTATATGTTGCTGCCTTGAATGTGTTTAATTTGCAACTCTTAGAGGTGACATCTAATAACAATGCAGAGGAATATTTTTCTTTTTTTTTCCCGTGTCTCCTTTGTTTGACTTCACCTCCATCCACTCAGTTTCATTGTTCTGCTAAAATCAGATTTCACTCTAGTTTGAGTCCAGGACCTGCAGGTGAAGAAATAAATTGCTACAAGCCCCCCATCTTGTGAATTATTTGTAATTTTTAAAATAGGCAGCGAAACATGGACATGATCTGACTTTGAACTTGATTAGTCTTTAAAAAGAAATAGTAAAGGAGAGGCTGGATCTTGACTAGATGCTTTCCCCCATCTTTCAGTTTTTTTCAATTTGCAGTTGGCCAGAGCTGGATGAGATGGATCAGTTCTGATGGCAGGTCCCCATTGGGACCCCCACAAGCCAGGGGCAGGAGCAGAGCTGAGCTCCTGGATGGCTTCCCTGGGGAGCTGGGGGTGATCCATAGAGCCAGACCCAGGTCTGCTCTGGGTCACCCCTCCACGGATGGAGCATCAGCTTCCCTCACCTCCTCCACCCCTGCTGAATTGAGGGCTTATGGTAATCAGAAGCTCAGTCCTGTCCTGTTTGAGCCACGTGGGAACAATTCCTATTTATCACTTTGAAAAGTGGTTGATTTTCCAACCCTTGGCTCGTGGGTTCTGATTAAAAAACAAGGAAAGAAACCCCCCACATCTGACAATGTGAAATATTTAAAGCCTCCACACTGCACATTTTTTCAAAAACATTAGAAGATTTGCTTTTTATTTTTGTCACGGAAAAATATAATAGGAAAATGTTTGTATGGGTGCACAAGTGCATAGAGACAGATTTGAACCTTTGTAGTAAAGTATTTCTAATAAAAATTTAATGTCCTCAAGACAGTGTTATGGCAGCTCATTACTACTAAAGGTCATTTGAAGAGTATTGATCCTAAATGTTACAGCCGAATGTAAACTTTGACTGTTACAGTTATTAATGTGTATTTATGATCTATGGGATATGTGTAAAGGGAAAATGAGAATCTAAACGGTATGGTGAGCTCATTTGCTTCAGGATTGCCAAAGGCTGAGTTCATGCAATTCACCTCGGTTTTAAGCATGTTCTGTCATCTTTGTGTTACATAGATTGAACCTTATTTATTTTTATTTTTTTAGCTGGAAAAATCCTTTAGTCCTGCCCTAGAAAAGGAAATATGTTCTTGAATTTTTGGTCATGCCCACAACACAGCCTGAACTCTCTATTTGTGCCTAAATATATACTGGGGAGCAGTGTTTTGCATTCAGCTTCCAGGCTGACACAGAAGTACCAAGGGCTGAACTTTGTGTGTGACTGAGTTGCAAGCATAAGTAGGAGCTCTGAGGAGCATGAATCTACGCTGAGTGTAATTAAAAGGTTATGCCACTGAAAAGCAATAGTGGTTTTCTTAAAATTGAATTAATTAAAAATGTTAATGTTGTATACTGAGAGAACAGGTGGTACTATATTTATATTTTTGCTATACTGTAATGCAGCTATGTTTGCACCTCGGAGGCAGAAAGGCTGTATTCACAGGGAATTTTAAGGCTCTTTGTATTTAAAAAAAAAAAAAAAAGAGAGAAAAATAGACAAGAAACCTGTGGTGGTAGGAGGAAGATAAACTATGCTTGTGATATTTCAAAGTCACATTAATCTTTTTTTCTTCCCTTTTTTTTTTTCTTTTTTTCTTTTAATGTATGACTTTCTCCAGGGAAATTGTCTCCTCATGACTGCAGCGGATTAATGTGCACAGATCAGCTCCTGCATTATTTTTCTGTTTTGACAGAGTGGTGATTTTTATACGCACGTCCCTTTCTGCCAAGATTACAGCTCATGTTCTTGGAGTTTGGAAGAGTTCCCTGCCAAGAAGTGGCAAGGAAGGGGAAGCAGCCGTTCCGCTGCACGATGTTAGCGAGAAGCTCTCCGTGGGTGCGGAGGCTGTGGTTTGGTGGTGAGCATGGGAGCCTGGTGCAGGTTGGTGAGGGTGAGTGCCCACAGCCAAATCCTGCTCTGTGTGCTGGGACTCGTGGCACAGGCTGCTCTGCCTGGTGCCCTGAGGATGCTGATGTGCTTTGGTGAGGATTCGGTGCTGGTAGCGAGGTGTGGGCATCCAGTAGTACAGAGGAGCCAGTTTTACATGGGTTTGTGACTGCTTTGGGAGTCCTTCAAAGTATCCTGCTGCTCTCCAGGCTTGTTGATGTCACCTTATTTATTTTAAATTGCAGTTAAATATGTGTTTTTCTGGTGATCTCTGGTAAAGTTTCGCTTAAACCGAAAAGTGACGGCTGAGCCAGCTCTGGCAAACCTGTGGGAACAGGACAGGTTTGGCTTTCCTTCTCTCCCTGTGGCTCCCACAGTATCTCTGGGCACAAACTTGACATTGCGTTTCTGATGATCATTGCATCCTGTTTTTAATGGTTTGTCTAGACAGTGCTGACATAACTATGAAAATACTTTGGTGACCTAGTCTAGAATTAGTGCACATGAAGAAATCAACCCTCGCTTCTGATGTTTGCAATCAGTTTGAATGACTATACTGTAGCACAGCTTAAGAGGGAGGCAGATTTGGAGTTGCTCCAAAGAGCGAGTCGTGAGCAAAACACATCCAAACAAACCCGTGTGGTAAATACTCATTGTGTAGGGAAAACGCCAAAATGCAGGTTAGCCACAGCTTGCCTTGGAGCTGTGTGACAGGTTTATGGAGTCTGCTGTAAGGCTGGAGTTCCCCCTTGCTTGGCCCGAAGTTTTTCTGGGAAGAACATAACCCAAACTCTGAACTTGGTGAGTGATGTTGTGCCCTGTATTTGGAGAAACTTCGTCAGCACAGAAACAATGTGTTCCTTCCAAACATCATCTGTGTTGTTGAGGATGCCTTGGATTAGGAGTTTGTAAACTCTGGGACCAGTGGTGTGTCCAGTCAGTTAGCTCAGTCCTGGCACCTCAGTGCTGGTGACTCTGGACAGACAGCACTGGACCTCACTGGGCCTGGATTTGAGACCAATTTCTGCAGCACTGCCCCCTGCAGAGCCTGTGACCTGCCATAGATTAGTAATCCCAGGTATTTTAAGATAACATAAGCCTCCTGAACTGCAGGGAGTGTGTGGATATTTCTACAGACCCTCTCCAAGGAAACCCATGCCTGGTCGTTTGCTGATGTGATGAGGCCTTGGACACCCTGAAATAAGGGTGTAACTGGAGAAGAGATCCTAGTTGTAACATAGCAACAAAGCTGTGGGACAAATTTGGTTTTGGTGGGGGTATGCAGTGCCTTCATTGGGATTGGTTGCCTTTGAGAGCTGTCCTTGGAGGGGACAACAGCACATTCCCCATTCCTGCAGTGTAAACAGGGAAAAAGGGGGTGAAATTTACAGCTCATTTACAGGGAAATAAATGACATGTGAAAGGGAGTCTGACAGAGCAGTGCAATGTTTCTGTGCTTCATGCATAGCTAGGTAGCACATGGAGGCGCTTCCCAGGTGTAGAAAAACTGTCTGCTACCCCCAAGAACTCCCTCTCTGTGTGGGAATGGGAAGAGGTTTCCAGGCAGCATGAGTAAAGAAGGAAGAAGAGGACAGACAGGATGTGTACAGGGGTTTAGCTTTCCTTATGGTGGAAGGAGAGGGATGGCAATGCAGGTGGAGCCAGGAGCAGTACTTTGTGCCAAGGCTCTTTGAGGGCTTGCAGGATTGTTGGCATTTAGGATGGAGAAGTCCCTTTGGGTGGCTGTGCAGTCCATCAGGTCAGCATGAAGTGTTGCTTTGTTTGCCCCACGGCTGTTTTTGTTCTTGGATTGCCACGTGGAAAGCACTGGAGCTGCAAGTGTCTTGGTGGAGAGGGGCAAGAGCAGGAGCCCATGAACTGGGCAGTGGGCACAGGGTGAGGGCTGGGCTATCTGCCTGGTGTGCACTGGAAGGTGTCCCCTCTGGTGTGCTGTAGGATTTATTGGTGCAAGTGCCTAAAAATGCTCCTCTTACTTTTCTTTTGCCTGGAGAAGCTCTAGGGCAAGCAGGAATGAAGAAAGATGGCGAGTGAAACCTGTGGGTGTGACCTCAGTCTAGCACTGAGGAGAGCTGGAAAGGTCTCTCAGATTGATATCTGCAGGAAAGAGACATATGTGGACTTTATTGAGGACAACAATTAGGGATTTGAAGAGCTTTCTGGAAGTGAGAGACCCCCCCTGCTGTGGGTGGGGCAGCACTGACCCTGCATTGTGCAGGGGAATGTGGTGGGTCCAGGTCCATCCCTGCTGCCCTCCCTGTGTGCACTGGCTTCTGCCGGTGTGGGGACAGCAGCAGGATGGAGGTGATGTGCAGATGTGTGCAAGACCCAGTGTGCAAGGGCTTGATGCCTGATGATGGTGCAGTGACTTTGTGTGCCCTTGAGCCTTTGCAGAAGCACCATTGCAATAACCAAAGGACACCGGTCATGACATTTCGAGGCCGGTGGGGAGCCTGGCCCGCCTGATTGCTGCTGTTGGAGGAGGTGTTTCATGACTGCCATTAGTTATGTGCTTGAAGAGGGAGGAAACAAACCTTTACTGAATTGGAAACCTTGTGAAAAGGTCACACTTCTGAAAAGCTGCGCATTTTAAGACTGCTCAGCTCTGCAAAGCTGCCTTTGAACTGGAAGAGTGGGAGTTTAACACCCTTGCGACAGCTCTGGGCGTATTAAACCCACAAAGCAGGAGCTGGAACCAGCCATGAAGTTTAACTCTTACCAGGTGCAGGGCCTCAGGAGGGGAGAGAAGCCTGTCCCTGGTAGGTCTTCAAGTGGAAGCAGGATCAGTGTGAACCCAGACCTTCTGCCACACATCAGAGTATCCACTTGGGAGGGAGGTGGTGCAACTGGGGAAAACTCCTGTTGTTACTCAAAATTAGTGGTCATGTGAGGATATGGCTCCCCATCTGTGCTTCTCCAGTGCCAGTGGAAATACTCAGGGTTTTAAATTAAAAGATAGGGTAAATGTCTTGGGTTTGGGTGCTACATTGTATTCAGTTCCTTTTGTCTTGGAGATTTCCATATTAGTAGTTTACTTATATGTAATAAAAATGCCTTTTTCCTGGGTCTTCTTCTTGGTTTCTTTGGGTATCTGTCCTTCCTCCTTTCTCTACATAGCCAACTTTCCAGAGTGCCAGCACCATCCCTCCCTGTATCTTCTCTCCTTTGCTGTAGCAAGAAGAGTTGCTCACTCCGATGAACAATTCTAGAGAAATCACTGTTTGTCATTCACCCAGCTATTAGCATAGGTAAAATGCTCATTACTGGCTATTTCTTTGAGACTGTAGGTGCTAATGGTCCCATTCCAGAGAGCAGCAGGCACTGCAAAATCCCACTGGTGAGCAGAAATTGATTGCTATCGATCGATCAGTCTGGGAGCACTGGCCGGATGTTTTGAAGAGGATTTAATAGTGCTTACAGGGCAGCTGGTCTCTCCTTATCTTTTGGACTCTTCTGAAGCTTACAGATAAGGAGCCCAGGCCCTGTCCCTACCAAGTCAGGACCTGGCCAGGTGTGTGCTGGGCAAGGGTGCCCTCGCCCTCTCAGCTGGAAGTTGCCCTCCATGCCTGCACTGTGAAGCACAAGAGGTAACTTAGCCCACCGTCAGGGTCTGCTCACCTCACACAGGGCTGTGAACGTGTCAGCAGATGCATCCTGCATCCTAGTGAAGTGAGTGGGGACCTTCCTTAGCCACTGAATTACCTCAGCTGCAATCCTTTGCATCCCTAGTGCAAAGTGAACTGGAGAACTGCAGGGAGAACATTTGCTGCTGTGGATCTGGGCCATGGTGTTTCTGGAGAATTTGGTCTTTTGTGGTCATGCTCTAGCTGAAACTGGTCACCTGGTCTTCATTGCTCTGCATAGAGGCTTTGGGAATGTGATGTGTGTTCTCCTGACAGATGTTTTCATGCAACTCACATTCCATAACTGAGCTAAGGCCGCAGTGAGCCTGCAGATGGTACAGGTTTTCACAGCAGTGTCTGTAGGCAGTGGAAGAAGCTGCAAATGCTCAGCTGACCATCTGAAAAAAGAGTTTCCTGCTGTCTGTGGTCTGCTCAGGCTCTGAGGCTGAGTGATCTTGCAAATGCAGCATCCCACCTCCACTGTGTAGTTTTTTTCCTATGGCTGGTCCAAGGGAGACTTTGTTGACATTCCCAGTGGGTGTAAAGTATCCCCTGCTGCTGTGCCTTCTCCATTCCTTGTCAGCTGGGACATGCCTCAGGGTCCTGAAAGAGTGGGACAGGACTGAGAGGAGCAGGAGATGCTGCAAACAGAGTGTGCTGCTCACGATGTAGCCTGATGGCTTATGGTGTTGGTGAGAGCTCAGGGCATTGGGAAGAGTACGAGGAAGGGTGTCTGAAGTGAAGACCTGCTTAAAATCAAGAGGAAAGAAAAGCAAGGAGTATGAATGGATGGAGTCCAAGCAAGTTTGACCTCTGCTTGTCTCTGCTCAATATCTGAACCACTGGGCACCATGTCCAGTGGGACCTCTGACTCCTGTGTGTGAGCTGACGTCATTTTAATTTAATTGTGCTTACCTGGCTTGGTTCCTGCTGGCATAAGGGATTATTTTGAGGAGTCATCTGTGCTGCATAGGCTCTGGTCTCACTGCTCCTTGTATCCAGCACAGGTTTTCCCACTGTACATTTCTGCTTCCCCCCACATTGGCAGTTGCCCTATCTTTTCCTGCATCCCAGTGAACAAGGTGGGAAGCAGGTTTAGGAAAAGGCAGGGTGAAATACCTGGCTGTGGGTACTCCAGTAAAAACTGCTTGTGTCTGTGTGAGGCTGGGACTGTTGCTGGAGGGTCAAGCCATGGCAGGTGAACACTTCTTGCAAGCTAATAAATCAATGGTGTGCCTTTCCAGGCTGTGTGGTGCGGGCCAGGGAAGAATTTTTCACGGCAGTGAGTCACCTGTTTGTGGCCCTCTGGCAGAGGGACTGCTGTGCTGCCTCCAGTCTGCAGCCCTCCCTGTTCAGACACCATCGGCTGGAGAAAGTGCTGATGCAGCCTGCAGTGTCTGAAACACGCCGTTGCCATCTGCCTCCCTGATGGAGTTGGAGCAGCTTCTTTTTTTAACCTGAGTTTGCTGAGTCTTGACTAATTAGCTGCCTTTGGAATTTGTAACATAGAAAAATGCCTGCTAAGTTTGGGATGGAGTGGGGGTGCTAGGGCACTGTACTGTCACAGGTTTGTTTTTTTTTAAAGGAAAGAAGTCTAATTTGAGCAAAACAGATATGCAGTAGTCTGATTGGCTTGATTTCTAAATTCGAACTCCGATGGCTTTGCTGTTTCCAAACTCACTGAAAGGGGTCATTTCTCTAAACTGTGGCCTTACCTGGTCCAGCAGTTCAGTGTGTTTCCTTAGGGGAAGGGAGGCCATGTCCTCTTGCTGGTTTGTGGGGTGGTGATGAGCTGGAGGAGTCCCCTCAGTGTGCAGGTTGGAGCAGGTTGTCAGTGTGATGGGAATGGGTGCTTTAGTCCAGAGTAGGACAAGATGAATCCTGACTGAGGTGGCTCAGGGTGGTTGATCTTGCAAGACTTCATCTGTCTGTATGACCCACAAGGGTTGAAAGACCCATCTCTGCTCCATCTTGTGATGCCTCAGTAGGAGTGATTTGGACTGTGGTAGGGATGTTTCTAGGTAGGGGAAGAAGTCCACTTGCTGGGAGAAGGGAGCACCACTGACCATGGTGTTGGCCTCAGACTCACATAGATAGTGTGCCGAAGCAGCCTTTACTGCTTGAAAGGAGATCAGTGTGTGAGGTCCATCTGGCACTTTAAACAAGTATGTTTATTTCAAAGTGAGCAGGCTTTTTCAATATTTGGGGTTGAATTGTTTGAACCCATAACAATCCTTGCTGCTCTATCTTGTTTCTCTAGATCTGCTGTTGCAGGTGGGCAGAAGGGCACTTCAGACTGGGAAGGTGATGGAATTAGTTTTTGTTAGTTCTGGGCCTCCTGTCTGCTCTGGACATGCTGCCAAAAATTCATCCAGTCTTATCTTAACACAGATCTTCATCTTGTAAACTGGAGTGACAATTAGATGATGCCAGGGCAGCAAACCTAATAAGAGGCCAAGCAGAGCTGATGTTTCACCCTTGCCAGCAGAATAGCAGACCAGCTAGCTGAGACATCCCTTCTCTAAACAGCTTTGGCATCCAGACATTTCACAGCAGCTAAAATAGATAAGCTCTTCTCCATTTTGACCATTGGGAGATGTCTTTGCTGTGCTGGAGGAAGTGTCCTGGAGCTTGTTTCCCTGGCTATGAGCTGCTCTTAGGGGCTCCTTTTCTTGCTGCTGCAGCCTGTGTGCAGAGGGAAGGTGCTCTGCCTCACTGAAGGCTTGAGAACAAGAGGAACTCAGTCTTCAGAGAACTGCTCTCCTCTGCCTTTCCTAAGGCTTCTCTTTCTCACTTTTTAGATCTCCTCCTGGATTTCTATGAGTAACTCTAATATTTTTGGGAGTAGACTCCGAATGTTTGTCCTTGTGTCTCTCTGCCTCTAGGTATTGGGTTCCCAGCAGGGCCTCCCTCTGCAGGAGGATCTGTTTTGATGGCCCTGCTTGCCTGGCATCTCGGGAGACTCGGGGAGTGGGAGACCCTGGCCAATTGCTTAGCACTTGCCTGTTTGCTGTGAATCTCCTGCAAGCAGCATGATGAAGGATGGACTGGTGGGATCAGTGAAGCTCTGCACACTGCTGCTCTTTGAGGGTGCCCCACTGAAAGTCATGGGGGATATCAGGGCTTGGGGTGCTGTAGAAATGGTGTTCCCTTCTGGTTTAATGCTCACTTGTTCTGATGTGGATTACTAATTGCAGTCACCCAAGAGTTGAGGGGGTGGATTTTGCCCTTCAAGGCTGAGATGTTTGTGCTGCTGGGACTAGTTTGTGTCCCAGCTGCCTTCTCCCCCTTCAGGTGACTGAACAGGTCAGAGGACACAGTCCATTCCCCACAATCTTTAGCTGATGAATTTTGCTCTGGACTTCCATTCTGTGCCATTGGACAAAGAAAGGCAGCCTGTACAAATGCAAAGTGAAAACCTTGTCTCCTGTGATTTTTGAGACCGTGCCTGTAATTATGCATCCCTGCTGTGCCACGTTAGCTTAAACAAAACCTACACCTGGCAGGAATATTAGAAGACAAGAAGTTACAGATGCCTCCAACATCAACCTTCTCTGCAGTACCTTTTAGCTTGGCCTGTCAGCTGTTGATTGGCAGGAGGTGTCAGAGGAACACAAACATGTTTTGCTGATGTCCTTGTGGTGGGGATTTAGTATCCTTCCTTCATTAATTTCTAGTTTTGTAGTTTAGCTTGTTTTTTCAAATTTGTATTTCTTGCCCCCCCCCCCCCATCTCTTTTCCCCCTTTCCCCTCTTTTTCGTGCT
>VZRX01022225.1:32203-101657 GCA_013398075.1 Notiomystis cincta | reverse complement strand
CCCCCATTCCTTTTCCACCTTTGCCATCTTTGTGTCGTCTGTCCTGTCCCAGTGGCTGTGGTCTGAGGCCCTAAATATTAGAGGATTACCCTAAAGGATCTGCAGAAGTAGTCAGGCTAAGTAAACCCAGCCTCTTTACAGGTGGCTGATGTTCATGCTGTGGGAGTGCATCTCCACAAGGAAAACATACAGAGGTCTGCAAACATAAAAGGGTTGAAGATATTGTGCTCATGTCTCTTTAACTTCCCATGGTGACCAATCCAGCTGAGTAGTGCAGGGAATAGCCCTGTCGAAAAGTGGGAAGGACATGGCCTGCCTGAAGGAGCACTGAGGTTGAAAAGTACCCAGCACATAGGAAACGTAGCAAAGATCTTTTTTTTTTTTTCCTGAAATAATTGTGCTTTAACCAAGTACTGGACCAATATGTTCTTTATGATGGAGAAGCTCAGATGATGACAAATATTCCAGGACAGTGTGTGGAGAGCCTCTATGGGTCAGACTGAGGTTCATGATGGCCACTTTGACACTTTTTCTCCTGCAAAGCCCATAACAGGAGCAAAGTGGCAGATACCAGCTCCTCTTTTCCAAGCATACCAGTACCAAGTGGTTCCAGTTCTCCTCAGGGTGCCAGGAACTTGGCTTTCTGCTTGTGATGGTTAATCCTGCTGTAAAAATCACATTCTTGGTTGCTTGGGAATTGTGATGCAGTAGTGTCTCCAAAATAATAAATGGCTTTGAAACTCAGAACGAACAAGTGTTATAGATTACACTTCTCCCCCACTTTCTTCTTTTTGTCTAAACCAAATTCATATTGCAGAACTTTAAAAATATACAGTCTAATCTCCCTGAAACCTAAAACCATTGATCTTTCCTGTAGGGCTTCATGAATGTGTTTTATTTTTGCAGCGTAGCTGTCATCTTGAAGATCAGTGATTAAAGTAAGGCTTTTTTCCCTAAAACCCCATTTTTATCTGCTGGTGAAGCTGTGGCAAAGTGTTGAATGGGTGCAAGATTCATAGCAACCCTTGTATCAGGAAGCAAAAATTAGTTATGTTTGTTTGCCACCACATACCTACCTCACCATCAGTGCCCTTGGTAATGTTTATGTTTCATGACCATAATGTTCTGGGAGTGGGGGGAAAGAAAGACTCTTTGGGTTGAAAAAAGGCTTGGTTGCATATAAATACTTTTTTTTTTGTTTGAAGCCCATCCAAACAAAACCAGTTTTTAAGCTATTTTGGGCTGTGAGAAAGTATGCTCTTCTCCTGCAGAGATGTAGATTGAGTGTTAAAATACTCAGCTGATGTCCTCACAAGGACCAAATCACTGGGAAAGAAGACAAACCAATTAAATGCTGGAGTGGAAAACCCTTGGGTGGAGAACCTTTGCCTGCGTGTGATGTGAAACTGCTATAAAATACCTAGAGCTATATTGTTGAAGAGGGAAGAATGCCAGTTGAGGGTTGAAGAGTGGGCCCATGCCATTTTGCACTGTTAGGATGTCATCACACATGCACAAATCTGCTCATGTCATAAATTGGCCTCTTTGATCCTTTTTCTTTCCAGAAAACTAAACAGAAGCACGTATCCCAGCTGGGAGCGGAGGAAGTGGGTTTTTGCAAAGTTCTTGTTCCAAGCTGGAGAAGAGCTCATGTGCAATGGACTGCATCTTAAGTCTGAACATTTGACACTTGGCATCTGTCCAGCATACAACGTGGTTGTGTAAGGTGTCCTGCTCAATAACCAGGGGAAAATACACAGTGCTAAGACTCATCCTTCCTGTCTCTTGGGGAGGACATGGGATACTTATCCCAATAACAGGCAAACTCATGTTTGGTGGCTGTAGGGGCTTCCTTCTTGTTGGAGCCTTTGCTTTTAAGAAGAATTTTACCTGGTTGTATCTCCCATTTGTTACTCAAGTAGATGCCTGAATTCTCTATGGGTCTATGAGGATTTTCAGCACAGAGACTAGAGACATGCTAGGCAGAACAGGTAGGACACTGGTTAAATTGATTGTAGTGATCCGTAAATATCACCTTGCCTTCCAGGTATTTACATAAATAGAAATCAGAGCAAATATTTGTGTTAGGATAGATCCTACCATTATGCCTGCTGATGTACAGACTCAGGAAGAGACATGGTGCCTGCCAGTGTCATCTTGGCAACGTTAAGTGGGTGCAAATGTTCCTGTTTACCCTCAAGGTCTTGGGGTAGATTTCTTTTCTAAACGTTGTTGAATCAGTTGAATGTGGGGTGGTTTCTTTTTTTTTTTTCCCTCTTTCAACTTTGAGATCAGTTATTTGCCCTCCAGATTAAAACCCAGCTTTGGAAATGAGAGTGAATTTATGGAGTGTGGTGCATTTTAATTAGAACATTTAATTAGGAGAGAATTCATGAGAGTGGGTCTTGTTTTAAAACGATCAAAGATGTTAAATGAAAACAAAAGGGAAAAAATTATAGAGAAGCATAAAAGATTTATTTTGGGTATCTTCTCTACCCATCAAAGGAGATCACCTTCTGTCCTGTGCTTTTTGTTCCAAAAATAGCTGAGGTGCTGCCTGATTTCTGCAGGTCGATGTTGATCTCTCTTTGTAATTAACTATGAAAACAAATGGTGCAGTTGGGAGGGGAGAGAAGTGAGTGTCAGCAGGCTGCTGAAAATCACTCAGGTGTGTGAAATGGCTCCACTGTCTCACCACTGACTGCCCAGGAAATAAGGCTGTGGATTTCTCGCTTGTGTTTAACGTCTGTGGCGTCTCCTCAGCTTTGTGCTGACAGTTACTTTCCATGTGTGGCAGATTAATCTCCTGAGACTTCAGCCCATCTCCTCTCTGAGCTGCATTAGCATCCCCTTGCTTTTGGTATCAAACCATGAGCTGCCAGTGTGGGCATCACATTTTTCTGATGGGCAGTGAAGGAAGCAAGGAGGTGATTTTCCTCACAAACTGCTTTGGTCTTGCTGTCTCCAGGCAGCAGATCATGTTAGGTACCAATGCCAGGGTGAAAGACTAACCTGCAGATCCATCACAGGGTTCACTCTCCTGATTCCTGCTCAGGTATGTGCCTTCACAGAGATTTCCAAGGAAGCTTAAAAATCAGCATCCCTTCTCAAACCTAAAATACAAATCTCTATTTTTAGCATAGAGCAAGATCTGATGTCCTCAGGAAATGAAGTCACTGACTTCACTGCATCACCCGTTTCTGCCATGGAAACAGTTGGTGAATTAATGCAAGTTTTGCACAGGTTTAACAGCCATCCTCCTCTTCAGAGAGAAGGGTGGGAGGAACATTTTCTATTAAACTCAGAATTGTTGTCTTAAGTTATTAATTCCTTGCATCCTAATGTATTTATCTCTGGCTGCAGTGAGGAGTGGAGAGCTTTGAAATCTTCTTAGCTCAAAGCATGCTTTCTGCACCAGGGAACAAAGAAGAGGCATCACTTCAGTGGGACACTACATGGATGTAAAAAGTACTTTACATACAATGTGTGACTGTGTTACACATATAGAAGACTCCATGCACACACCATGGCAGAACCTTGCTGTGGTTTTGGGGGCATCCAGGTCCCTGTGTCCCTCAGGACATGCCATGTGCAATGTGGGCTCTGTGTAAATAGAGCATGCAGCATCTTGAGCTTCATCCAGGTGAGGTCAGGACCACCATTGGCTTTCACCAAGCTGTCCTGGCTGTTTGGGACCGAGACAGAAGGAAGAGGAAGTAGGATGGTAGTAGTGTAGATTGTAGACCCTCCACACCAACACGTTCTCCTCATCTTTCTTTCCCAGGTATTACAGCAGGAAGACATTTTGTCCTAAAAATCCAGACTTCAGGACCTGCTTTTACAAGGAACAGGATTCGATTTGGGATATTTTTGACTTCTAAGTGGTTTTTGCATTTAGTTTGATTCTCTGCCAGCTTTGCTGTGTGTCTCCCTTGATACCCCATGGCTGGTAGGAACACACTGCTGGCTGCAGCATCTCAGTGCAAAGCACTCACCTACCTGTGGGGCACGTGGATGTGAGGTGCAGTGATGAGGTGTTAGTTGAGCCACGTGGCTGTGAGCAAGGTCCTCTTTGGGACCTTTTCAGACTGTTTTGTGTGGTTGGCCACACTTTCTGAGGTTGTTTCCATCTCCAGTTCCTTGGGCTCACTCTTGGCCAAGAAAACATCAAGTTGCTGAAATTATAAGCCAGGATCGTACTATTTATGTTGGAGGAACAGCGCAGTTTACATAGACAGGCTCTTTGCAAAATCAGCTTACGCTGGCTTTTAGCAGTTGAAGTGAACAGCTGTATCAAGTTAGAGATGCTGAAAGGGAGTCCAGCTCGAGAGCAGTGTCCTTGTCCAGCATGACAGCAGCTCTTGGGGAGGGGCAGTTGTTTTTAACTGGGTTTTGCTGGGGTTCAAAGCAGGAGTGGTTTGGGGTTGGGGTCTGAGTGCCACATTCCCCATGAGGAGCTGGGATCCTGGGGGCCCATTGTTTTGTTTACCCCCATCCCGATGGTGAATAACAGGCAGGCCCTCCCTGTCTCCATCCAGATTATGTTGAGCAATGCTGTGGTGCTGGCTTGATGTTTCTGGTCTTGCTGGAGAGCAAATGTCCTTGGCATGTGTTTCTGAGCTCTGCTTTTCTGCTCTCCCTCATCGTGTCTGAGCCTTGGGCTGCCACCCCAGCCTTGCCCTGCGTCCTGAACGCCCTGAACAGGGAGCAAAGAGGAGTTAAAGCTTAAAAATCCCTGGGAGTGAGTGGGTACTGGGAGGCCAGTTTGGACATGGTGGGAGAGCTGGAGGAGATCAGGCTCCCCTTTGATCTTGACTCTGATGTGAACAGGTTTTGATACACTAGTTTTATGGCAGGATCTGGAGAGTGTTGGGGATATCTCGGTCTGTGTGTGGTGTGTGGCAGTGTGTGGGAAGGTGATGGATTTTTTGGACGATGAGACAGCTGGCAAAAAGACAACTGTTGGGCAGATGAGTCGATCTTGAAGTGGCATGAACGGTCTGTTGTCCCTTAAAGCAGGGAAGCTCTGTCTAAACACAGCTGCCTCTGGATGTGAATGGTCCCAAAATCTCAGTGAGTTCTTGCAGTGTGAGCTCAGGTCTCCAGGACCAGGTCTCCAAGGGAGCACCAGCATTACCAGAGGAGCCAGCTCCCTCCCACAGATGCTTCCCATGGCCCAAGGGCTGGGGAAGGCTCTTGCACTCCTTTCCCTTCTAGCCTTGGAGCTATTTTGGACAGGACTGACCCTCCATGTTCTTCTGGTTTTCTGCTGGCAGCTTTGCCCAGCATGAGTGGATGTTGAGTAAGGGAATACTTTCTCACACCTGGTGACATGTTTTTGCCACAGAAGCTGTTTCTCTGATGGGCACCACACTGGTGTTTGTAGGGAGCAGGCTGGCCAGGTTCTGGAAATAAGCATTTTTAAGGCAGTGAGGGAAGGAAGATATTATAAATATGATTAATGGCAGTGGGTGTGCATCTTAAAACTTCTTTTAGTTGTTATTTGATCTTTCTCCTGCAAACTCAGCAGCTGACTTCTGCAGAAGATAAACACATGGGAGGAGAATGAAAAGGGGCTCTTTGGTCTTCAAAAGCAATTAAGTGTTGAATGTCTGACTTGAGACATCTTGAAGAGGCCCAGAATTCAGCAGGAGGCTGTTCATCCTTTTCTGTAAAGCAGATCTCATTTAAGGGTTCTCAGATGGACAGCAGCAGTTGCAAGTCACTTGGGCAAAGTGTGATTCCTTATGGTGGGGGGTGCATGGAGCTGTGCTGGTCAAGGGCAGCTCACACCAGGGCTACATTCTGTCATAAAATCCATACCTAGATTGTGTTTTATGTTCACCACTATTGCTTCAGAACAGTTTAAGATACAGCTGATGTTGATAGAATTTGATATGTGTGATTGGAAGTTTGGGTCCTGGTGACCCTGAGCAGGTGTTCATGGTGCCACAAGGTCTCTGAGAAGGTGGAAGCAGTGAGATGGGTCAACGTGTGTAATTCTGACATGCAGGAAAGCAGATGAGCCTGGCCACCAGCGTTTCTGTAGCACTGAATTGGCAACTGTGAGCTCCCAAAGGGCAGGAGCTGCTGCTCGTCAGCTGGAAGTGTTCTGGAGATGCCCCTGGGTGAGATTTGGCATTCCTTTGAAACCTGAGGTGGCCACCACATGCTGAAGTAGCTGGCAGGAGGTGATGACAGAGCCCAAGTCAGTAGATCTCTCTTCTTGACCGCATCCAGTTTTCAGTAGCAGGTTTTGGCTGGAGATGTCAGTTTGTATGGGCTGTTTGTCCTTTCTGAATCATAGAATCATAGAATGGTTTGGGTTAGAAGGGACCTTAGAGATCATCTTGTTCCAACCTCCCTGCCATGGGCAGGGACACCTTCCACTAGACCAGGCTGCACAAAGTCCCATCCAACATGGCCTTCGACGCTGCCAGGGATGGGGAATCTTCCCATGGCCCCATGGATGGGATCCTCCCATGTCCCATACTGACCAACTTTGTGGTGGACCCCTATTGTTTCATCTGATTCGAAAAAGGACCTGAAAAGACTTACTAAAGCACTGACTGAGTCCTTCAGCTACATCTCTCTGTGGAGAACAGGCTGAAAATCATGTTAAGGGACATGAAAATAGTTCTTGGAAATACTTTTCTTCTAGGCTGCTATTCAGGGAAGGTGAATGGGGGTCAGGTTTCTGTATCCCCAGAGGCTTTCTGCCCAGCTGTTCATGCAGCAGAAAAAGTCCTGAATTCAGTCAAAGCTGAAGTACTGGGTAAAGTTTCAGAAGAGATTCAGTGCAGACTCTTACTCCTAATCCAAGGAGCATGGTATCTGCTTCTAAAACAGCCAGGGGCAAATTGTCTAGGATCCAAGTCAGCAGCAAAGCAGCAGGGCCTCTCACTGGTGCCAGTGAACTTTTGATGAGCTTACTGGCTGAATCCCACATTCGGAAGGTAAATCCATGGAGGGGAGTTGCATCTATTACCCAAGCACATGCTGTTTGTGAGGGACTCCTGCCTGCTGTCTGCTGTCTAAAGCTTGTGTGTCTTTTTCAGTATAGTCCTCCAAGATCTCTAACAGTCACTGGAGACACTGGTGCCTGGAGATGATGCTATCCCAGTCCTTTGGGGTATGTAGATGATTTTCTTGCAGTTAGAGGAGCCTTGTCCTCTGGCTTAGGCCCTCAGTGGCAGCGTATGAGTTCCACCGTACCCTGTATGAGTGGGATACCAACTGCTCCATTTTGTAGTGGATTTAGCTCAGTTGGCACAGCATTCTCAGAGATACGAGTCCTTCCTGAGACCAGAGGTGTCCCTGCTGTGTAAGAATGTGCAGGCCAGTTGAATCCATGGCTCCTGACTGAATGCTGGTCATTCACTCTGTGATATTCACTGTAACACACGTGAGGATTCGTGTGAACAAATCTTGAGAGCGTATAGTCTTACATATGATGTGCTGGGAAATCTGGAGGAAGAAATGGGTGATTTGTTCTTTAGGAACATTTTTCATCTCTTCACATCTGTTACTCTTTCTCCTGTCTTTTCTCCCCCCCCCAACCCACAAATTTGCACTTTGTCATTAAAACCAGGAAAGAAAAATCCCAATATGCATATGACATTTTACAAAAGTGCTCTCTGTGCTCTTAAAATCCAACAGTTTTGCTGTACAGCATTCATCTGTAATCAATTAGGAGGTTTTTTGATCAACAGAAGCTGGAGGTTCAGTTCCCTGGAGCTTAGCACTCTGCACGAGGAGGTGGGATTGCCTTGGCACTTTGTCTCCTTTCACCTGAAGAAGGAAATTGGAGCTGCGATGAATGAAACTCAGTGAGGCAGCATGAGATGAAAAAGCTCCAAAGATGCTTGTTAGCCCTATTCCAGCCCCATTTCAGTGGTGTTAAACCAGATGGTCCAGATGCAGCTTCCAGCTCAGGAAGTTCTGAAGCTGCTTCTTGCCAGAAGCAAGGGAGAAGCTCTCTCTGAGGGTTGTCAGCCCCTGTCAGAGACAAGATAGAGGTGAAAGCTGTGATCCAGTGCAGATTGGCTTGTCATTTTGAGGTCCTCTGTGATGTGCTGCCAGTGGTAGGACTGAGACTTCATATACCTAATTCCCCGCTCCCCCTGACCAGTGACCTGCTCACCTCTCCCTCCAGAAACCAGCCCAGTTTTATTGATGATGACTGATTAAAACCTTACAGGAGCCAAACTTTCTGGGGACAAACCTTTGCTTTCACAGTGTTTGGAGCCTGCTCCTGGTTCCTCTGTCGTGTGGGAACTTCATTTCCAGTTGTCCCATGGTCTTTGGAGGAGGCAGTGGCTGGGTGAGGGGGAGGAAGGAAAAGAAAACTTAAGCTTTAAGTTCTAGGAGGAAACTGAATGTCCCCATGTGGGGATAAACAACCTGAGTATTTGATTTCCTAAAAAGAGGGAGTGAAACCTGAGATGTCAAAAATTAGGTTGGGCCAAAACTGAGACATAATCAAGGAGAGAATGGTTCTGGATGTTCTTGGCCACCAAAACAGGTCCCTTCCCTCCATGCTCTTAAGAGAGCTGACTCTATAGGAAGCCTGTCCAAGGCTGGCTTCTTTGGCTTCACAGCAATTCAGAGCAGCAGCAGAAGCATCATCCTGTCTGATGGAGCCATCAGGATGTTTCTCCCTGTGGATGGGGCAGGGGCATAAAAATTACAAATAAAAGGCAGAAGGGCTTTTGAGAGGGTAATAGAGTGTAAGATGGGGAGTATTAAGCCCATCTCCAGCCATAATTAAACCTGCAGTTGGAGGGTCTGTCACATTGCTTCAGACCCTTGGAAAAAAAATTCAGTTGCTAGCTTCATTAGTAATTAAATGTCCAATTACTGTATGTAATGTTTCTGCTTTGCTGAACTCCACAACTGCATTCATAAACAGCCCTAAGGAAGGCCTCTAATCTGTGCCATTGTTCTTCAAGTGGTTTGCACATGCAGAAAAAGAAAAGAAAAATCAGGCAGACATTTATAATATGGAAAGGAAAGGGGGAAGGGGTGGGAAGAGGAGGAAATCAAATCAGCATCTTCCACCTCCCTCCCCCTCCCTGAGGTAGGATCTCTGCCAAGCCCACAGAGAAGCCCTCAGGCCCCTCGAGCATGCAAATGTAATTTTCTATCCAGACAACACAGTATTTTTTTTTTTTTATAAAATGAAGTCCACCCCCACTCCCCCTGAAAACCTCCTCAAATCCCTGAATGCACAACAGAAGCAAGAAGAAAATTACAATGAAAGGAGAGAGAGATGGGAGGGGGGAGAAAAAATAAAAGCAGCAGCAACCCACAAACAGAAGGAGAGATGGAGGGAGAATTGAGATGAATATGCAGTGTCCAGAGTTTAAATAGACATAAAAGATAATGAAGGTGGGGAGGGGGGGAGGAGGGAGGAGAGATTGTAATCAAACAAAATGATTTTGGTCCTCTTCAATCATCCCTGGTTTGCAGGCTGTCATTTTATACAAATTAGAGCTAGGGTAATTGTATGAATATTCACTGGGCTTGAAATCACGTTTATTAAAGGGAAGGCACCCTTCTCAGGGCCCACTGTGCCGCTCGGCTTTTGTTCGCCTGGAACAACAGGGAAGTCACTCGCGCCATGGATGAGCACTGGCTCCGTGCCCCTCCCCTCCTGGGGGCTGGGACTGGGGTCCTGGGGGATGCTGGAGGTGGCTGGGCACTCTGAGGGATGGGTGGCCCTTCCCTTTGGACTGAGAAGCAGAGGACTGTGTGGAGGTGCTCGTCTCGGGAGTAACAGCCATGGTCTGGGAATTGGCTTTTCACCCTGCCTGCAGAGGGGGAAACGACAATTGAACCAATAATAGCTTGAAACCGTTTGGGATTAAATAATTGCCACGTTTTTCAATAATAAGTCCAAATTTGTATTAATAATGTGATACCGTCATTTATTATTGTTGTTATTACTGTTGTTACTATTGTTGTTATTACTGTTGTTGTTGTTGTTGTTGTTGTTATTACTATTGTTATTATTATTAATATAATAATAATAATAATAATAATAATAATAATAATAATAATAATAATAATATTTCCTCCCATTTAAGCGTTGCTGCTGAACAGAATTCTCCTTCATGCTCCGGAGTCCGACCCAGGTCTGTGTCACACATGTCTGGCACCACGCTGGGGATGGCTCCTCTCATACATAACCAATCAAAGACGTATTCAGGGCCGTTGTGAGGAAGCCGGGGATGATTATAAGTCGAGCTATCCAAGCCTTTTGCTGACTGCTCACCCTCGCATATTATGAAATTTCTCTTAGAAGGGCAGACAAAGCCTTTTGAGCCCGTGTATGGTGATGGCCTCGCTTGGATGTCTGGCTTTAACTGCCTCACAATGTCAGCCTCTCGTTTGTGATAAAAGGCAAACGTATCCCATTGTCGCATGTCAAGTGCCCGGCGCTGCCATTCAGCCGCCGGGCCTGGCTGTAACCCACCCTCGGGTTGTCGCGGCAATGCTCCACAGCCCGCCGCACGAGGCAGGCCGAGCTGGCCTAGAGCAGAAACGTTCGTTTCAGTATTTGATTGTGCCCCAGCCCGGTGATGGGATGGGCTGTTCCTTCTCCAGGACAGCGGGGCTGCAGGTGAACTGGAGGTGACTGGGTGTTGTTTGGTTATCGTTGGTGAAGCCGTCTGCAATAACGTGCAGTGCTGAGGGGGGATTGCCCAGGGAAGATGTGCTGGGCTGTGGGGCTCCAGACCATTTTTCTGCTGCTGGTGTGAACAGCTTCTCCATCAGCCCAGGTGCTGTGAATCTGTGTGCCAAACCCAGGTGAGAGTAAGAAATTACCTGATGGGAGACCATCAGGTCTTCTTTTTTAGAGTGCATCTTTTTTTCTTTCCTTGCTTTGGATCTAAAAAGGATGAACTCAAATCTGAGGCAGCCAGCCCTGCTAATGCAATGGGTACACAGATAATCAGTCTAGCTTGAACCTTACAGTAAAAACTGCTAACTTAACCTAATTAAAGGGAATGTTTAGGTTGTTTTTGGCTCAGTGTGGGAACATCACTGGGGCACACTGCAAAACAATGGTTGCACGTGTAGTGTCAGAAGACTTCTTCTGAAATTGCAATGACTGTAGTATCTGCCTGCACTGTGGAGGGTCCTGCCTTCTCCAGATGATAAACCAAGCCATAGGGACGACAGATATTCCCAACATTTTCCCAGGGCTCAGCTGAGGCCACAGGCGTTTGATCTTGTAGCAACAACTCTGTAAGACCAGCCATGGTAGAGCAAGGCATTGGGTTCTGCTCCCAGCAGGTTGAGTGTTGGGCCAGGGCATCGTCTGGGGTCCCTGTGCCTGCTGTTGGGCCAACTCAAACTTGGCTTTCCCCTCTTCTTTCTGTCCTGCCCAGACCCTCCCATGCAAGGTACTGCCCCACCAGGGCCATGGCTGTTGCTCAGCCTGGTGCTGCTCTTGACTGAGCTGGTCAAGTCATCTCCACCATGAGGGGAGGCCGTGTGTGTGCTTCTCCTTGGAGTCACAGCCCTGATTCAGCACAGCCTCGTGTACCAATGACCCTTCAGGGCTTCGACGTGGGAGGCAGCGTGTGCTCCTCGGGGCCCCCAGGCCATGTGGTTCCTGGCTTAGCACCCCTACCAGGGAACTGTGTCTGTTGGGTGTTTGTAGGCATCCTTGGCTTCCTGCAGACCTGCTGTAGAGCTACAGAGCTGCCCATTTGGTTTTTATCCAGGGTTTTCCTGTTCTGGCAATGTTTTGTCTTTGAAACGCAGCCCAGACCCCCATAGAGAGCCCTGGTATTGAACTGCGAGGCACTGGGGGCTGTGCTCAGGGAACTGGCTGGGATCAGAGGCTCCCTGTGGTGTTGAGGGCAAAGAGGAGGAGTGGGCTGGTGGTTTGAAGACATGGGATGAAATGATTCCCTGTGTGTTGATGGTGTCCTTGTTGCTTGGATTGGTGTACGTGTGCTGGCCAGACCCTGCAGACCCCAAAGCCCAGATAAACTGAGCTGATGCTCTCTCCTGTGAGATGGGGGTCCCAGAGACCATGGGTGGGTGTGAAGCTGAGGTTCATTTAAAGGGGAAGGATGTAAAGGTAAACCCCATGGGCTGCCAGGCAGCAGCAGCAGCAGCATCTCTGTGTTTAGGTCTTGTTCTCTCTGGGTTGTGTGTTACCTGGCTCCTTTTCAGCTTTTCCAGCACAAACAACTTTGCTAGAGTGGACTGATCTTATTTGCATACAGGGATCTAAAATTTCTGAAGTGTATTTGAGCTTGTAGAGACCATGGTAAACCTTTTCTGATTGCTGGGATATGTCACTGAGAGAACTTCAGGGTAGACCTATAGGATCTGTATTGCTTTAGGGTCATCTGATTTGTAAGGATTTCTTGAATTGTCATAGAGAAGGGGCTGTTCCTTGAGTCTGTGCTGGGAAGCCTTTTTCTGTCTCCACATAGGGAAACAATTCTTTTTCTTTTTTTTCCTTTTTTTTTCCTCTGGGTTCAGTTGTTATTGTCCTAGTTTTTGAGCAAAACTAAGAAGAAAAGCCCTGAAATGGTTCAGTATTTTGTTATGATACCAGGAACAAGGAGTCTTTCCAACAGAAAAGATAATCCCTTGTCTCATTAAGTTTATGACTTCAAAAAAAAAACTCCTGCTGGCCGCTTTCTGTAGGGACTATTTTCTGAGGCAGGCTTCTTCGGTTTTCAATGGTTTCATTCCTCAGCGCTTCTTTTGAGTGGAAAGTTTAAAGATGCGTCATCTTGCCTGAGCAGGGCGATAAACTGTGAAGCAAATGTGAAGAGCCTTAGAAAAGGGCTGTACAAAATGCAGATGTAGGGGATTAGAAAACAGAGCTGCACTCCATCCAGCGATAAGTTAGGTCGGACTCAGCAATCTCTGAGCGGTTGCACCAGGGAGGAGCAGGGAATGATGAATGATTTGCTTTTTTGGCTCACAGCAAGCGAAGCAGAGGTGGGGAAACCTCTAAGGGTAGGTTTGTGCCTTGGGTGCTGCAGTGGTGCTGGTCAGCAGTGTGCCCTGGGAAGGGCTGGAGGTGGCAGGGAGGTGAATGACACTGCAGTGTCTATTAGGGGCTGTAGTCTCATCACCTGTCAACCAGACAGGCACAGGGATAAAAACATCCCGCTGCATTTCGTGTTTATCAAGTGTTACACGCTCCAGAATGGTTGGTATTTCCATGGATAAAAAACAGCTGCTGGCAACTATCTCTTGCTGCTGTTTGGGACATACAAAGTAAAAGGAGGGACTTTCAGGCAATAAAGATACTTTCAGGTAAGGAAAACCCATCCTGGAGCTATCGGGGAGCACACCCAAGCTCAGTTTTGGAGGTTGGAGTGCCCCACACCAACTCAGAAGTACACCTTTGGTGGCTGAGAGAAAATCAGATCCTGCCTGGGGCACGGGAGGCAGGGAGGGAAGCCCTGGCCCTTGGCTCTCCTCTATTAATGCTCCAGTTTATTTTATCACATCTCTGTTTGCCTAAAAGTTTTTTCCCCAGGGCTCAGGTTGCTGTCTCATGGCTGGGGGCACCGTGAGTCTGTTCCTGGAGGGCCTGCCTCGCTTTTGCAGTGCTGATCATCACCTGTCTGAGCAGCTTTGCTGAGGGTGTTGGTTTTGCTCAAGAAGTAAGCATGCAAAAGCTCCTGTTGAATACTGAGCCCCCACCTCTAGCTCAGGGTTTCCTACACATCCCCTTCCTTATGAGATTACTTTTGTGCCTTCTGCTTTGGCTTGATTGTCTTGCTGGAGGAGCAAAACTGCTGTCAGTCACTTGATGCTCTGGGGTAAGATCTGTTGATGTATCCTGAGGCCAGATTCTCTTTCTGTTTACAAGTAGTTTCCAGGGCACAGATTACAAGCACTATGATAAAAATTTTGAGTTGGATATCTTAATTTTTTTTCTCCTGTAATCAGGTCTTTCATCATTTGTCTCTTGATAACCAGGGAGCTCTGAGACTTGGGGGCAGATTTCAGAATTTCCATCTACCCCAAAAACTAGAGATTTAGTCACCACTGGCCCTCACAAGGCTTTGAGCTCTCCAACTGCCTATGACTCAGGAAGTAGCTGTGCAGGCTCCCTTTCTTGTTGGAGGTTTTTGATAGACCAGATCCACCTTTTCCTCGTGCTGAGCCTGTGTATACACTGTCTTTACTGACCTCTTGCTTGGGATACCTGCAGTGCAAAGACCCCGGAACCTGTCCTGGCCAGGTGCATCCCACCAAGATGGGAACCCATGGATGTAGGTCTCCTTTCCATTTCCAGCTTCTTGTGGAAAGGCACAGGGGATCCTCAAAGTCTGTTCTGCTGGATCTCTTCTGCCATTTCTTTCTCCTAGTTTCCCTTCTGAAGACTATCCAAAGACATGAATATTATGCGATGGACTGTGAAGGACTTGAGAGAGAAAGCTGTGAAATGCACATCAGCCACTCCATAAACGTCAGGGATGCTGTTCAGAAGCATGGCTACTCGAGTTTAGCCAGTTCTGTATATCAAGTGATCCCTGCAGATTTATTAGAAGTTTCAAAATAGATTTGAAATAACTGGATTTAGTGTTTCTGGCGATTCCTTGAACCATCTTGTTTTTCAGCCAGCTTGCATAAATGTGCCAGTCATGGGCTGCAATGTATCAGCCAACTTAGCAAATGGTTTTATTTATAGCTGAAAGAGTGAAGCCAAGGAGTATAAATCCTGCAAAAAGTATAAACTGTATTGTGGAATTAATAAACTTCAAATTCATGGAATTTCTAATGTTCCACTGATGGCTAAAAAATCTGTTTAATGGCCGCTGAGTGATACTTGGCTGCAAAGCAGAAACCCCAAAGTTGTCTTAACTCAACAGTGATATTTTTTAGTGTTTGTGTGCTGGCGCTGAGTGTCTTTGCTGAATGATGGAAAGCTGACCTTCTCCGCCGCGTTTCTGCAGCGACCAGATAAGATTTCGGATCACAGCTTCGCTTTTTCTGTTGATGGTCTGTGGCTGTAGCCCAAGAAGCACTGTTAGATGTCGGGCTGTTTATCTGGAGGATCAGTTGCGTGTCTGGCTAACTTTGGGGGTGTGAACAGTGTTCAGTGCTGAAAGCAAGTGCGGGGGAAGGAGCTGAGGAGTAGAGAGTGGATCCTGTGCTTTAGAGCATGGCTGGCCAGCCAGGGGAGGTCCAGCCACGTCATCAGAAATACCACGGTGTGCTGGACCTTTGGGGTAAGTAGATCTGAGCCGTTGAAGAGGCATTTTCCTCCTCCATCTTTCATCTCCATTGAAACTGCTTGGGATTTTAGTATATTTTGAAGCTGGTGACTGTAACATTCTTTTTCACAATGATTCATTAAAGTTTCAGGACCTTACTGCACATCCTTTCCTCTTAGGTCAGTGTCAGGGCAAGTGTGTTGCAGAGATCTCCTTGCTGCATGGATTATTTATGTGGGAATGTGTAGGACCTGTGTGGGCATTTAACAGCTGCTGGTTGGCGAATCTCTGTGTAGGAGCATTGTCCTGGGTGGTGGTTCCCAAGGCAGGGGGTTACAGTGTGATGTCTTGAGCATGTGGGTGCTGTTTTGTGACTGCAGTGAGCCTGGGGTGCTTGTGAGGCCATTCCCACAGCCTGGTTGAGTGGCACTGATGTACTCCACACAGTGTGTCTGTGCCTGCTCTGTCTGCAGGTGATGGCCAGGTCTCCTCCCTCATTGTTGTGTCCCTCATGGTTGGGTGTCCCTGACCTCAGAGAAGAGCTCTCCCAGTGTGTCCAGGGTCATTACTCTCAGGCTCTCATCTGTTACTGTGCTTTGTTAACCTGGATCAGCCTGGCATTTCATGCATGTGTCTGCTGCTTCCCATTCAAGAGATGGGCTCTAAAAATCTAGTTACCTTTTATTTATTTAATATATTTTGAGGCTGAGTTCAGCTATGCAAGTTTGCACTTTTCTAGGTTCTAGTGATTGACATTGTGTTTGAACACCATGTTCAAAGCTAATATTTCTTGCAGATGCTGAGATAAGTATCTGTAAATCTTTGCATTTGCCATTATCCCCAATTTTCTTGTGCAGTGCCTGCTGTCACCGTATAAGGGTATTTATCCTGCACATAATCTGATTGGAAAATAAGGCTTTGAAACAGAAAGGAAAATACACATTTCAGGTGGTGTTAGAAATGTCAGTTGTGGGTGCTTAAACAGTCCTGATTGTCTGCAGGCTTTGGGGCATTTGGGTTTTCAGCCCCCTATTGTTACATCTAAAGCTGCTTATTGGAGTCGGAATAGGTTGGAAAGACACCTTGTTCCTGAGCCCCTCAGAAGTGTGCCTCTCCCCCACGTGGAGGATGGCTTCTCACAGCCTAGCCAGGCCAGTCTTAACCCTTGGCTTAGACAGCGTGGGGCCAACAAAGAGCTGCGGCTTTCAGATGGAGCAGAATAAAAAGCTATTATTTCATAATAATACTCTACTCTTTCCTTCCAAGGATTTCCTAAGGACTTTACAAATATTAAGGCCTGGGCAGTCACCCCTGTGACTGTGAGCTGGAGAAGTGGCTGTGTGTGGGCATCTGAAGAGCTGAACATGAGGCATCATCTCTGCCCTGGGGTGAATTCAAGCCTCAAGCTCCTGTGCAGTTCATACCCATAAGAGGTCAATGTGTGTGAAGACCATGAGCATGTTTGGGGCCAGGAGATCTGATTTTCATTGTTTTGTACCCATTTCTTAGCCTTGTTCCAGCTCCTTGACCCTTGCCAGTCCTTGTTGGGCTGTGGGATCAAAGACGCTCTCTGCACAGTCCAGATGGACTTCTTCATGCCATCCCATCCCCAGCAGGGATATTGGGAAGATTTCAGTGCTCACTTAGTCACCACTGTGGGGGTGGTGGAAATCCAGCTGTTTCCTGGACTGGTTATACCCAACCCTTTGCCTCTGCCACTGTCACAGCATCAGGTGGGATGTGATTTGTGCAGAGGGACATGCTTGCAACCCTTTGTCCCAGTGGTAGGAGGAGAGAAGGGGTATAGGGTGTCTTCCCCATAATATCTAGTCCTGTCATTGAGCAGATCAGACCCCTCCTCAAATTAAAGATGGGAGATTCTCTTGTGAGTGAGGCTGAGAATCTGCTCTTTTATCCATCTTTTCCTGCCTTTGGGGTCCTTCGGGGCACAAACAGGAGCTGGTTTAGGTTGTGAGTTTTTCTTCTCCCACCTCTTCTTCAATTGCACCTTAAAATTGGCACCTCCAGGAATGTTGCAGACTCTTAGCTTGGCATCTGGCACTTCTGCCCAGCCTGGGGCCAGCTGTGTCTGGCTGTGAGCAGCTGTGGGTGAGCAGTGCTGAGGACCTGCTGTTCCCCTGGATGTGGGTACCTCTGTGGAGGGAGCACGTGGCACTGCCCTCTTTGTCCTCACATCATCCCTCAAAGACCTCCCTCTGGCCAGCATTACAGACGGGTGGATAGATCAGCTGCCATTTTCTCTTTCAAACAGTGACAATAAGTCTCTTTCCTTTGCAGGGACAATTAGTTTCTTTCCTTTGCGAGGTGTTTGGTTGGCATGGGCTGACCCCTCTTCGTGGAAGGAGGGCCTTTGTCCCTTGTGTCCCTGGGAGAAGCCACAGCATGGACCGTTTATGGGTTTTCCTTTTAACACAGTGACGGCGGCTTTGTTTTCTACATTTAGTTTGCATCTAAGACCAGGACATGGCTCATGCTGTGTCCCTGATCCAGTGTTTAAAGCTTTGCTGTGATATAAGTTTGGCCTGGGCCCTGCAGGGTTTAGCTTAATTTTTAAAGCTCTCAATGTGAATAATTCCTTGCTGAATGCAGATCGCAAGAGGGGATATTGATTTAAAGCTTTAAAGCTGGTGGTTATGGATTAAAAAAAAAAAAAAGAAGAGGAAAGAAGGAGATTTACTGTAGTCAGAGCTGGTTGCCTAAATGTTAGTTCCTTACAGACAGGCTTTTGCTGAGCTAGGTGTGGGAATGGCAAGGAAGCCCTGGTGAATTTTAGCTTTATATTGCTGGCTGCTGAGAACCAGCCCTGGGATACATTTGATAGCCATTTACTGTGCCAGGGGAGCATTTGCTGCTGCCTGGGCTCTGTGTGGATACAGACATGCTGTGGGGCTGCAGCAGCTAACCTGGACCCTTCCCTAGGGTAGGGGATTGGGGGGAGGATGTGTTGGGTTGGGTTGGGCTGCTGCTGCTGCTGTGCAGCCACACACAGGGGTGTCACTGGGGTGGCAGGTGGGGAGCACTCAGCAGAGCAGGGGTGTAGCAGCTCAGAAGGAAAATTGTGGGAAAGGAAGCTTTGTGGGTAGGGAAGATGCAGCGGAAAATAAAGAGAATTAAAGGCAGGCTGAACGTCCAGTTAGCAGACAGGGCTCTGAGGTCACTAATGCTGGTTATTTGGATTTCAAAGAGGATCCTATTAGCTTCTGTGGCAGAGAACCATTAATCAGTGGGGCGGGAGCTTGGGCTGGCTGGCTGGAGACATCAGTTTTCAATGTCCTTGATGTCCTGCCGGGCTGGCGCTGCAGAGCATCCTGCACAATGGTGGGTTTGTCTGGGATGAGGCACTTCCAGCCAGAGGCACCGTGCAGCATGGGGAACACTTGGCCCCTCTGCCTGGGATCAGTGCAGGGATACATGGATGTTGTGTCCATGCAGACCCCATTGCAAATTCCTATCTTGATGCTGCTGTCCCAGGGAGTATTGCTGCTCTAAATGAGTACAAAAGCTGAGTTACATACCTTTGGCAAGCACCCAGTTAAGTCTGCTATTCCACAAGCACTAAATGGGTTTGGGGGGAAAAACAGTGTTTCCAGGTGTGACTGTTTGTGATCCTTTGGAAATATAATCTCTGGCCTGCTTTTTGTTCCAATTGAGAACATGTGCCCAGGAGCCATTTCCAAAGCAGCTTTAAGCACAGGACTCAAAGTAACATTGGAAGTTTGTGAGCTGGGCTTGCACAGCAGCCTTGCTCTCCAAGCCTGGTGCTTTAAAAACCTCTGAGAGAAGCCTCTTACTATTTGGAAGAGTCATTTGCTGTAGAAAGATGCCATAAATAATGCAGAAGGAGACCAGAGATGGGGTCAGAGAAGGGTTGCTTAGAAAAAAATAAGATGTAGATGTGGTGGTAGAATCTGGAACTAAATTTTTTTGGCATTTTTTTCCCCAAGAAAAGTGTTTGAAACCTCCTTGCTTGCAATATTTAAATTTTGGCCAAAAATTGTTTATCTGGGATTTGATCTAACACTTCATTGTTATTTAAATCCTCCAAATGCTATCAGAGGAAGATATTTATCATCAATTACTAGATCCAGTATCCATAAACCCCAGTTATTTCTTCTTCTACATTTGGATTTAAACCCCCAGTCTGATCCATTGAGACTTTGTCGGGACCGATAAGCAGAGCTTTAAAAAAAAAAGGACAATAAAAATGGTTTTGTGTAGAAATGATGGCCATTGCTTTGAGAAACCTGATTAAGATCAGCAAGTCTCTGGCTGGAGTGAGTATACTTAAAATCCCTAATTGTCTGGCTTTTTGTCTGCAGAATGAATTTATAAGAAAAAGGAGAACCCAAGCCTACTATTTCAACACGCCTGGAATTCACGAGTAGAGCTGGGTTTCAGAGACTCCTGCCTTGTTTTGGCTAAGTCCTTAAAATGGAGATCTGGAGATTAGCATGGTGGGCCTGGGGTCATCTCTTTGCAGAATGTGTAGTCTCAGGCACACAAGATCTTTTTCTTCAGACGTCCCTTCTGGTTGTGCTGTTTGAGCCTTTGCTTTGCTCCCTGGCTAAGAGCAGCGTTAATCACAGGACTGGAATTTGTGACTTAACCAAAGAGGCGTTTTAATGCTTTTCCTGTCATCGATCAGTGGCTGGAAGCCACTGTCTCGGTAGCGTGTCCACATTGACCTCTGTGTTGGTGCTTGATGGGTTCCCGTCCTTCTGGGAGCCTCCCAGCCCAGAAATGCCTTCCAGCCTGCCTGCCTTTCTCCTTTGGAAAGGGATGCTCTGAACTTGGACCCCTTAGAGACAGAAAAGAGGCTTTTTGTGCACGCTGCAAAGGGCTCTTGTGTCTGCAGCAGGGCACGACAGAGACCTTCCTTCTGAATCTGTACTTGGAGAACAAAAAAAAGCCCTTGCATCAGAACTTGCTATTTATATTTCTAGCTCTGAGACTCCTCAGCTGCATTATTAATGAAGCGTTTACCAATTAAGATAGATGAGTCTGCTCTTGAGGGTGTTTGTTAAGGTAAGGAACCTTATTAGCATATCTGATAGATACAGTGCCAGGTGCTGATTAAAACCTTATTGACTCCCCAGGGGCAGAAGTCTTGAGGAAATAAGGTGGAGAAAGTTGTCCTGTTTCCTGGCTTTGGCCGTGCGGGGAGCAGGAAGAGAAAATTCAGCATCCCTCCCCAAAGGCAGAGCCCTGAGCCTGTGAGCAGCTTGAAATGGGCATGGGAAGGAAATTAATCAGCCTGGATCAGAAATTCCAATAGCTGGAGTGATGCAAGTGTGATTAATGCCTCCTGAATGCGAGAGGTGGCAAGATGCTAGTTTTGCTGCTCTTGCAAGGCTAGCAGCCTGTCAGGCGAGGAATTAGTTTCCAGTGTTGACCCTATGGGTTTTGGAGGTCTGGAATCGATGCTTGCCTATGTAACAGTGTTTCAGCAGCTCACTAAATTAGGTTTGCAGGCAAAATGATGCTGTGAGGTACAGTCAACCCACATATGAAACCAATTTCCCTTTGAAGCAGCACTAAAGAGGGCGACAGAAGAGAAACGAGATCATCTTTAGGTCTCTCGTGACCTACAAGAGTTGAGAAGTGTGTATTCACTTTCCACATTTATTATAATATGGCAAAGGAACTGCATTGTAGGCTTTAATGATCCGCATGTGAAGAGCTTCTTAAAATAGACTTCAGATCTCCTTGGAACATACATATGTGTTTATAATTTTACAGCTATAAAAATATATATTTACTGAATACATGTACTTTGTTTCTCCATCTGCTAAATATAGTCACGTATGAAAGTTATACAGAAAATGTAATTTTCCCCCAAATTATCCTGCTGTCAGTCTGCTTCAATTTCAGCGTCGGCAGAGGCGAGGCGCGAGTGGAGATGGGCACTGTTGTGCTGCCAAGCAGGTGTCTGGGAGCAGTTTGTCTCAGGATGGGCATTACTGGAGGTGGGGTTGGTGGTACCAGCCATTATGAAGCTTTGTCTGACAGTTCATGAGATAAGATCCTGTTTTCTCATTTGCTTGTAATTTTGTCAGGGTTTTAAACATCCGTGCTTTGGATTTTCGTGCTGGATGTTGACCTCAAATGGTTTGATTTTAAGGGAGGAAAAAAAATATTTTAAAGTGGTCCTGCCATTTTGGAGAGTAAGCTTGGAGAAAAATGTTGTGTTCACCCTGTTGAAGAAGTCCAGAGAGCATTTCTTAGAGCTTGCTGTGAGGCTCAACACAAGGGGAGTGGGGAGGAGGTGCCCATTTTGCGAGATGTCTCTGCTGTCCCTCTGCAAACGTGGTCAAATCCAAGAAGAGTTGGAATTTGCATGTTCTCAGCAAGAGACCTTTTTGATTCCAGCAGCTGGTAATTACCCAAGTGCCTTCACAATGGACAATGCTCCTTCCCACATGGCTCCCCAGGGAGGCAGGGCTGGATGCTGGCCATCCCCAGCCAGTGACTCCTGTCACTGGAGTGTCTTGTCCTCTAATAGCTGCTTTGGGGAGCAGACACGGGCTGGGGGAGTGTGTCCCTAATCACAGCAGGGCAGGCAGGTGTGACTGGGCCTGGCAGGGACACTGGAATACTCTAGGTGAAGCAGAAAATGGCACAGTGGCTGGAGGAGAGAGACTTCCCAGGGTCAGGGAGAAGCATGGGATGGTGTTGTGCGAGAAGGACACGCCAGGTCAGTTTGTCTCACTCTGAATATTTCCTAATTGTGCAGCTAGAGTGACAGCCCTTCACTGAGTGCTGTGTCTCCTGTGCACAGTCCTTGCAGAGGGCTGCAGAAATGATTGCACCACGTTTGGGAGATCAGCAGATGGTTTCTCTAAAGAGAGCCTGAAATGTGACTGTTGCTAAAATCGGTTTTTACAAAAACCACAAGTTCTTTAAAAAAAGGATAATTTCTCTCACAAACTCCAGCTCAAATAGTCTTTAAAATAAATACACTTCTGTGGCGTCTGCAGTTGGGCCTGGCTGGAGAGCCTGGAGTCTGCCTTGTGAGAAGTGTCACGACTCTAGAGTTTGTTTTGGTTCATTTTTGGAGCGTTCTGCTCTGCTGAGAAGGAAGGAGCCAGGCAGTCATCAGAACAGTCCCTGGGTAGGATGGTGACTCCACCATTCCTGTTTCCAGTCCTCTGAGCTTGGAGCAGGAATTTGAAGAGCCTTGAGAAACCAGTCACCAGCAATGGGTCTCCAGACAAGAGGCTGCTGAAGAAGATGCTGTCTCTTTGTGGTTTATTCCTGTCTGCTTTTTTGGGACCCCATCCCTGATGGGATGTGAGTGTTTCTGGGTTGGTTTCTGCAGCAGGGCAAGCAGATGAGCAGAGCTCCTGGACCTCCTGCTTCCCAACTTGCTGATGTGCTGTGATGGCAGGATGGCAAGTCATGCTGCTGTCTGCTGATGTGCTGAAGTTCCAAAAATGACCACAGACCTCTGGTACAAAAAGGGAGGTTTCAGCTTTGCACCTCTAAATGCCAAGGATTGATCTATTCTTGCCATGGAGCCTGTGTGTGTCCAGGTACCAGGGTGGAAGTTTGTAGCCTCGAGAAGTGCAAAGGTAGCAATGTATTAACTTCAAATGGTGTTACTGGGTTGTTTTTTTTTTTCCAGAACCACAGTTTGCTCTCAAAGGAGCATCTCTGCAAAGGGCAGCCTGCCCATTCCTTTGTCCTGTCTTTCCCTGCCACGTGTGTGCTGTGGTGGAGTTGGATGCTTGTGGGAGTGGGTGGGTCCTGTGTCCGAGACAAGTTTCTTTCCTCAAGGATGTGATTTACTGAGAGACAACAGGAAGGATAGTTAGTGGGGTAAAGCCTGAATGAAATGGGACCACATTGTGGTCTTTCAGCTCTGCCTGTGGGGAGCTGGGTGGGTGGCGTGTTTGCCTGTGTTTTCAGGGATTCCTTGTAAGCATTTGAGGAACATTTGCTCAAAACTCACAACCAGTTTCTTTCTTCTGTTGCACAAAAATGTTACCAATGAAAATAGAGAAACTCTCTGGGTCATTTCCAGATGCCCTTAGTAAGACAGAAGTGTTTATTTTTTATGGGCCAATTTTTGTAGTCTACCAGAACGTCTTGTTCTGTTAATGCTGCATGGAGCAATAGCTCTGCAGAGTGTGTTTAATAAGAGCAATGTGCTCTCAGGGATATTCAAATTGGAGGTAGTTTCCTCACATGTACACACTCGATAGCGTGTGTTACGAAACATCTGGGTCCGGAATTGCACTAAAGAAATCAAATGGCCAAGTCAACCTGAAAGTTGTACCAGGGCTCTGCCTGGAGAATCACCATGTGCAGCCCTCTTCTCTGCTGCAAGGCCCTTGAGCAGATGGCCTAGCTTTTTTTTATCCCTTTTCCTCCTCCTCCTCAGGATTTGCAAGTCAGGAGTAAAACTCAGCTTTGAATTTTCTGTCAGCATAAGGAACCGTAAGTCCAAAAGGCTTTCTGGCTGCAGTTACGTGGCTGTGTGGGAGGCAAAGAGCCCTTGGTTCTCCTGTCTCTGTGTCTGCCCTTCTCCTGCTGTGGTTCTTGGCTTTACCTCCAGGTCTGGACCGCCTGTTGCCGGTGGTGCTGGAGCAGTGGGTGGCTGGTGTAGGAGGACGTTGGTGGCAGCAGCTCTGCCTCAGCATCTCAGCTGCCTTGGTGCCTCCAGCCTCTAGGTTCCTGCATCTCAGAGGTGTGCAGCATGACTGTGCCTTGCTTTAGGGCTTCTTGTACCTTCCACCTGCTCTGTGACCTGAGTGTCACCAGGGGGAATGAATGATGGTAGGTTTCTGGGGGAGAGCATACATGCAAGAAAAGCTTACGGAGATGCTGCCCCAGAGCCCTCAGTGTGAGCTCTCTTGCCTTTGGACATAATCCTGGCAGGGCTTTTCCATCAGCTTCATGAAGAGTGGGCTTGTTTCTCCTCAGAAGGAGCCTTACCTGCTTTTCCTGGGTTCTCTGTGCTCTTACTGCAGGAATGGAGAGGGATGGGACAGGCGGTGGCTGGAGGGCTGTGCCGCTCTGTTGGATGCCATGTTAATCATGGCACTACAGGCTGGGACATGGTCATTTGGGTGAATTTCCTTCTTTTGTTTGACCTTAAAACCATTTTTTCCCTTTGGGATGAGTGTTCCAGGGAGTAATCTTCAAGGTTTAACCTTTCTGATAGGAAATCTGCTCAACACTGACTTTCATCATGGCTGCTGTCCTTCAGAAGTGTCCCTGGCATCTCCATGTCCCTTTCTGGGGTGACTTGTTTAGAAGATTTTGCTGCAGAGATGGAGGAGGTCTGTATGTCCATCTTGCTGAAGGAGCTGGCAGAAAAAGCAGGAGTCAGGGAGTTGTGGTGCTTTTTCTGGCTTTGCTTCATGAAGGAAAGCAAGACCAAGAGCTTGGCTTGAAGGGTGTCTGAAGTTGCTATCTGCAGACGGGAGAATGTCTCCCCCTTGGCTTGGAAAGGCAGTGGGCTGTGTTTTACATGAAGCCTGTTCAGTGTGGCTGGCATTGCACCATGTACAACAGGGAAACCAGCTAGCTCCTGTTTTAAATAAGGAAGGGAGATGCAGTGGGAATCGGCCCTGGAGCAGACTGCTTGTTCCAGGCGTGGGCAGCTTGCCTGTGAAGTGTGTCAGCGTGGGTGAGGGAGCCAGGAGGGACTGAGGTGCTCGTGTCCAATGCTCACAGAAGGGTCCTTCTTTTGGTGCTGCACCAGTCATTTGAATGACATCTGAGTGCCTTGCTGAAACCTGCTTACAGATGTTGTAAAGTCATGCTCAGCCCTTCCCAATGTGGCTTCCTGAAAGGACCAAGTTCCAAGGATCTGGGACCCTTCTCCCCTTCATGTTCACTCTCTGCATTCTCAAACTCTGTGCATGTGGGATGGGCTGTGTCTGCAAAGAGCTGGGCTTAAGCCTGAGCTATTCCAGTCGGTGCTGGTAGGCTGAGGGTCCCTGAGGGTGTCTTATGCTCTTGTACATGTTGTGTGTGCTTCTTGGGGTTGCTGAGAGGAGCAAACAGATAAGGATGGGCTGACCAGGAAAAGCATTTCCCCAGGAATGCAACACCTGGTTTCCCCCATCTCCACAGCTGATGTTCCAGAAACCAAGAGCCTTTCTCTGTGCTTATAGATCCCAGCTGCACTCTCACCTGTCAGCAGGAGAAGGAAGGAGATATATCAGGGTCTTGCTGGGGGAAGCCTAGAACAGTACAGTTTTGGTGTAAATATTATATAGGTGTCATGATGGACCATACAGCTCTGCTCAGCTCTATGGCTGGGTGTGCAGTGGTGGAGGTGTGTCTTGTCCATGCAGCTGATAGAGAGGAGTCCTGCTGACTCCTTCAACAGTGCAGGCTTTGGTGTGTCTGTGCTTGGGAGAGGTGATTTTTTTGTACAGCTCAGGTGATGTGCTGAACCTAAACTTAGCAATGTGGACAAAAATCGCATGGGTTGTGGTGAGTCCGTGCTTTACCTTACAGTGTTGGTAAAGGGCCTCCAGTCAAGGGCTGTCTTCAGCATCTGGATGGTTGAATTACACTTGAAGGAGAAAATACTTGTGCTGAGATGGTGCTGGATCTCTTGTTCTGAAGAAGCCTCACAGTTGTCTTTATCTTTGGTATGTCTGTCTGCAGAGCGAGAGCGATAATTAATGCACAATGGCTCTCCTGGGTTCTGCCAAAGCCAATACTGGTTTTCCAAAGTCAGCTCAGAAGTACTGAAAGTGCAGTTTTATGCAGGGCTGTGGGTCAAATGTTTCTCCATTTGGCTCTTGCTGCTTTGATTGTCAAGCATCACTTGAAGCTTTTCAGTCAGCATTAAAGTGAGAGCATCAGTCTAAACTGAGGCAGTCCTGGACATCAGATGATTACATATTTCAAAAAATTACCTTAGCTTGACCTTGGACGAGGAGAATGGTCAGCATCACATTTATATCTTTTTAATGCAGCTTTTAATTTTTAACTTCTTTGACACAGTATTTTTTCCTTCATAGATCTTTTCTTCCATAACATTTTGCAAATGCACCAGTCATTTCCTAAGGAGCCAAACTTCAGCCTGCTACTTAAAATACCCCTGTGGGTCCCAGAAGGGACATTATCCCAGCTTTGCAGTCAGGGAAACCAAAGCCCAAAGAGAGTGAGAGCTGAATTTCAAAAACGCCAGGCAGTTGTGATCCATGTTATAAGCAATGGAGACCAGGGGTATTTTCAGTAGGGTTGAGTCTGTGGCCCCTCTGAGCCAGGTGGAAGACCACCATCTTTTGGAGAGCTGGAGCTCCTGTCTGCTTCAAGTGCTGCTTGCCAGGAGAACATCCATCTTGAAGAAGTAACGTTGGGGTTTGGTGGAAGGATCTGTGTCTGGGACTGATGTGGGCTGGGTGGTCACATCACCTCCCCAGCAGCACAGAGCAAGGATGAGAAGGATGCTCAGAGCTTGCCAGCCAGTGGGGCCAGGGAGAGCTGGGTGTTTTAGGAGTGGATGCAGGTTGTTTGACAAGGCTGAGACCACACAGTGGCTGGTGGTTTCACGTGTGTCTGTGGAGCAGAGGGGAATGATGAGATACATACCACTTGCATGCCTCTGCTCTGGCTTGATGTGGTCTCCCTGAGTGAATCAAAGTTTTTGCTTTGAAGGCAGAGGAGGGGGAAGGGACTGTCTTTGTTCTGCTTTTTGGGGAGTGCTGGAAATCCTTCAGACCAGAAGACTACACCCTTCATTACCCTCTGGGTTATTTGCCCCATATTGGAAGTATGACTCTGTCATGTGAAGTATTTGATTATTTATACAGTTAATGTTTAGCAGAGTTGGAGTATTAGAATTAAACAGAGGACGAGCTTCCAACTTTGCATAGTTAAGGGCTAATAAAACTTCTCTGATCCAGTGTTTTCCTTTCACCAGAGGGGATTTTTTTCATTAGCTTTGGAGTGTTAAAAAGAGATCTCCTGTATTTGCAGCAGATTGATCTGTTGGCTCCAGACAAAGAGAACGTGCAAAGGTTTCAGCTTAACTATCCAGCTGACGCAGATACAGGAAGCCAAAAATTTCAAGGTGAGTTAATTGGTATCTTCAGTGGCAGTAGCTGGATCCAGCATCTGCCTTGCATACTGGGTGATATCTGCAGCCCACCCCGAGTGTGGAGGAGCTGGGTGAACAATGGTAGGTGGAGAGTAGCAGGAGCCTGGACTGCCCTGCGCTGGCTTTGTCACTTGTGCCAACTTCCACCACGCTGTTTCATCTGTCTATTTGCTGCAGGGCAGCTTGGAGATCAGGCCAACTGGTGACCCTTCAGTCATCACATTTCCTTGGGATAGCATTTCCCAAGCATTTGGCTCAAGGATTGCAAAGGTGTGACCAGGGCAGCTCCATGGCTGCTGTGGTCCAGGGGTCAGTAGGAGAAGAGAACAACAGTTGGGATTGGCTGAACTTCACAGAGTCTGCAATGGTCACAGTGGATTTGGTTTTCATTTCTTTTTAGTTTAGTTTACTCAGACTGATGGTCTGGGGGTGTCTCACCCCAACACACTTCATACCCATTGCCCAAATCCAGCAATGTCTCTTGGTGGCACAGAGCTCTCAAAGCTGTGGTTCTTACAGTAGTGTGGTTGGAGATGATGAGGATGCTAATGTGAGGTTTCACACCTTCATTAAGGGGAAGGCTGAGGAATAAAGGCTTCATGGCATCCTAGAGGTCCCAAGATTGCGACTGCCCCAGAGGCATCCTCAGTGCTGTTACTCTGCATTGCTCACTTAAAAATCAGGTTTATTTTTAGCAAACCACCAGGACTGAAGGCAACCATGACTGCAGACCTGCCACTTGTATTGTAGGTGTCCTGATTATCAGCTGTGAGTTTTCTTTCCCTTTTATCTCCCACGCACTCCTGTCTGTTATAAATGCTGGATATACTATGGACACAATTAACTTCTCCTTTGGGGCAGTGTACTGATGAAATTGATGACTCTTACTGGGCTGGAAACAGCCATTTTTAATTCTTTCCTTGTGACTGGAGAAACAAGGGGGGTGTGTGAAAGCAGGGCTGTTGGAGCGGCTGTTGCATGGGTGGAAAATCCACAGATGATGTTTTGCCTTTGCAAATGTACATTGTGAGCATGAAGGGAACTCCGCTCCTCGTCATCCTTCCAACCATTTCTCCTCACTGTACATGACGTAGGAAACTGCACTGAAGAGTTTTGTTCTTCCAGTTCCACCCACGAGCATCACCTGCTTGTTGACTGAATGGAGTGGAACTGCTTTCAGCTCTCCTGGGAAGTGTTGGTCTCTTCATTCCTTCCTGAGTTCATCTCTAGGTTTAACAGAGCAGTTTCTCTAAACAAGGAACTAAATTGATTGTAAAAGATTACACCTCCTCTGCAAGATGTCAAGGTCATGATCTGTGAGAGCAGTCTGTAGACAGATGTACTCATCACTCAGATGCATTTAGCTTTTATTTTAAAATGTCTGTTTTTATTTGCATTTCACGTGCTCCGTCCAAAATTTGGTGCTTCCCTCAAAAAGGACTGAACCCCCAACATAACACAGAAGTCTGTGGGGTTTCCATCTGTGGTGGAAATGCAGAGTAGAAACTGGTTCCTGGGGGAAACAGCAAGTGGAAAGTGTAATCTAGCATAGAAGTATTTATTTTGTAAAGACAAGTAGCAACCCCCTGCCCCTCTGCTGCCTTGTGTGCTCCTGGTCTGTTTCTGACTTTAATAAATTTCTTGTTTATTTTGAGGAAACTGATTAATAAGTAAAGGCAGTTACTCTTCAGAGAAGGAGGCTGCTGAGGATTGGAATAATTTTAATTTGGCGAGTGTGTTGTTGAATGACTGTTTGCTGTTGAGGTGAGTGCATCGGTGTCAGAGCCCATAAAGGTTGATCATTCCCTGTGCACACAAGTGGTGGGTGTAAAGTTTTGCAAGTGGGTGTCTGAGTAAGGGCTAGGGAACAATTAAATTGGTCTTGCTGGGAACTTTGGACTCATCTTCTGTAGCTTTGGATAAATTTGAAACCCAGCACAACTGGACAGACACATCTTCCCTGTCTAACACTGAGCAATCTTAGTGTTGCTCCTCCAGGTGAGCATTGTCATTCAGTGTGTGGTGCCAGTCAGGTCTCAGCCCCCTGTAGATGCCAGAAATGCATCCTGCTTCCTTCAGACACCCACCTGAGGTGATGCTGTGTTTGGCTTGGAGGTGACCTCAGCCTAAGTGTCATGCATACCCCTTCTGTGGGAATGTGGAGATGATGGTGGAGTCTGGCTGTGCATCAGGCTGATGTTAACTTCACCGAGCTCCTCGGGTTACTCAGAAGCCATGAGCCGTGATGAAAGCAGTTGTATCTGCTTAAAATGTTACAAGCTTTGGAAAGAAAACTGAGTTTAATTTCTGTACGTTGGTGGTTTCATCTTCTTGAAGTGCCTGTGATGACCAGGCTTCTCATGTGACTCCACAGACTGGGGCTTTTCCACTGCAAATGGTTTGATTTGTTCAGTGGCGTGTGCTACAGGTTGGCATCTTGGCAAGAAATTTCAAGAGCCCAGCCGAGGTCAAGGTGGCACCTCCTGGGCGAGAACATGGCCTCTGTGTTATCTCCTGTCTGTTCCTCAGCTGCAAGACCTGAGTGTGAGGGTACATGATGCCTGACACACAGTTGGTGCAGCAAACTGTGGGAGTTGCTCAGCAGCTGTGGAAGTGGGGATAGCAGCATCCAGCATTGGGGCAGTATGGAATCCACCTGCACAGATACATTTGCAGGTGTCATCTTAGTGAGGACACCATCAGCCCTGACCACTCTCATTAGAGCAATTTATTTAGTCAGTGGCTGTGGTTCCTGGAAAGCCCAAACCTTGCAGATATTACAGGTTGAGCCCTAGGAGGATGTCTGGAGATAAGGCAGGGCTGGAGGTTTCCTTCCTGGAGAGACAGCAGCAGAGCATGGGCTCCTTGCATACTTGTTTACTACTTCCCATCCACTGTTCCCTGGCCCTTGATTTGCTGCCAGACCCCTCTGCCATGGTGTCCCAGACAGGGGAAGAGGGACTCTGCTCCTGCTCAGCATGGAACAGGGAAAATAGCAGGGTGCAGCTCCTCAAGTTCACTCTGCCAGCTGACCAGAAGAGAGACCACTCCAAGCCAAGCCATGTCAACCACAGTGTGTGACTGCTCCTCCTTTTCTGGGCATGCCTATGGACCTGCTTTCAAGGGTCAGGGGAAGATTTCCCCACAATGTTTTCCCATCTCTTAAGTGGGAATACTATGTAATACTTGGGTTATGTGGTAATTAGGGTGACTCCTAAAACCCTTTGCTGAAATTGTGGGTAAAACCACCTTCTCTCAAATTCTTGGCTACCCTTTTCAAAGGAAAGAGAGGAGTCAACTCCTCCTAGCTGCTCATCTGGTTTTGCTTTTTACTTTATTTCTATCCCATTATGCTGAGCTGACTGCATTTTCGGTTGCTTCCAGTTCCAAATGGTGATGAATGTGCTGATAACCCTTTGGCACATTCTGTGCCAATTGCCAGGGAGCTGTGCCTGGCTTGTCCCACAGAGGATGGGGGCTTAACCAGGAGCTTCAGGAGGCTGCAGAGGTGGAATTTCACCCACAGATAGTTATCTTGGGATATTGCAGCCTCTCCCTCTCCCTCTCTCTCTCCCTCTCCCTCTTCCTCTCCCTTTTTGTGAGAACTTAATTACTGAAATAGATCTGTGTTTAGAGGAGCTGGAGACTCTCCATCCACTGCCAAAAGGGTCTCATGGCACATAATAGGAGAAAATAACCACTAAATGTTTCACATCACTCTCTTCCCTTTTCCCTTCAATCCTTTTTATTTAGCATTAACTTCCCAATATAGGTTTCCTTTTGTTTTAATTGTGTTGAATTCTAGGGAGAAGGAAAGGATCATTCCTTTGTTTTTCTTTCTACTGTAGCCCCAGCCATCCCGATGACAGATCTTGTCATTACACGGTGTCATTTTAGATGTTTGCACTGCATCAAAAGCAAACGGAGGAGCCTGCAGTCTAGGCTGTGGGTTGAATAACAATGTTTTTCCAGGGAAAAAAAAAAAAATCTGTGAAGTTTTTAATGAGAAACATGAGTTTCGCAGAGGCAGCCTGTACACCACTCCCGACCCAGCAGAGCGATGGCTCCCATTTCCCTGGGTATCAGCTTTTGTGGCCCTTTGTGCTTCTGAAGGCTGTGAAGCTGGGGAGTCATCTTGGCCTTGGAAAGCAGAAGGGCTCGTGTTTTCCTGTGCATGATGGATCTTCCGGGGCAGCTTTCCAGTTGCGTGCTCCTTGCTAAAGCAGAGGTTGGTGATGTGCGGCTGGGAGGTGCTGGGGACAATGTGTGTCCGGAAGGAGAAGGGGTAGTACTGAGGGGCTTAAAATCACTGCACAGGGATCTGCTTTTCCTGAAATGCCTGCATGCTAAAGATGGTGAAAGTTGCTGATGCAGGAGAGGAGAGGAGAGCATCTTTGTCAGGCATCTGTCTCCCAACCACATTCCTTTCAAGCGAGGAGGGCTGCTGGGGAAGTCTCTGCTTTGCAGACCTCCTGCTGCCTTCCTGACTTCTCAGAAAGGTCATGTGAAGACTAATGTGATCAAAAGGGTTTTTAAAGTGTTATTTAAAGCGTGTTGACTGTTCTGTAGAGGGTTTTTGGTCATGCAGAATCGGGAAATTTGACTGCTTGTCAGCCATGACCCAGAACTTCACTGCGGGATCTCAGCAGAGAGGACGTACTGGCAACTGAGGACTTTCATGTGGTTGCCTCACTTGGGTTGGTCTTATCCCTCTTTGATTTTCCTCACAGTGCATGAACACACTGCTTTGCTGTTGCCCTCTGAAGTGTGTTGAGGTTCATGTGTGGTGGTGTTTGTATCACGGATCCATTTGTGGGACTTGGGGAAATGGCTGTGCCCAGGAAATGCCAACGAATCTGGGTGCTCTGAGCTCCATGGAGCTGACTCTGTAGCTGTCTGAGTAGTGTTGGATGTGATGCATAATTTGGTGGAACTGGAGGATACCCAAAAAACCCTGATCCACATGGAAGAGGCATAAAACATCCACCAGCAGGTTGAGTTGGGCTTGGAAAGCGCCACAGCACATGTAGATTCTCTGCAAGGGCTCTCCACTGTCAGAGTTGGTGCTTCTCAAATACCCTCAACACACTTTACTTGCATGGTGGGTAAAAGCTGTGCCACCCTCCAGATGCTACACCTTGTGATGCAAAGTCCTGCCGCCTCTTGCTGGATGGTTGCTCTCACTTTGCAGCTTTTGGATTGAAAGAAAGCTGGAAAAACATTTTTTTCCACACCAAATCAAGATTCTGTGCCTTTCCTTCACCTCAGTTTTTGCTGGGTGTTGAAATACAGCAGTCAGTCTTCCCAAACTTGACAATGCCCCTCACCTACTTTTCTGGGATGGCTCTGGTCAAGGCTGTCAGCTTGGGCTGGTGACCAGCCCAGCCACTGGTGTGCCAGCAGGTATTTGGATAACTCACTGTCCTGGAATTGAGGTCCCTTTCTTCAGAAATAATACTCACAGAGTTTCCAAAGATTATTCTGAAATAAAATGTCAACAGAGGAGGCTGATCTGGAATAGCAATTGCTGAATAATTTATTCTGCAATGAGTAGATAATTTCCCTATATGGAGCAGCCCAAATAAGCTCCAAAATTTAAGCTTTATTGGTTTGAGGGCCAGAAAGGGGAGGAAACTGCTAAGTTTTTGTGAAGTTACTGAAGTGAGCTAAGCTGTTTAAGTATAATAATATTTCTACAATATAAAGTGTGTGTCTGTGGTCNTTCTCCTGGGGTCTGTGCTCAGCTCCTGAATGCAGAGTGGAGAGCAAAAATGGCAAAATGGTGTCACCTTAGAGTTTTTTCCACTTTGGGGAAGCAGTTTTAATGCAGAGCCCTTTTCTGTGCTTAAAAGTGAGGTTCTCAGAAGGAAGTTAATTGACCTTTTCAGCAAATTTGTTACTGAGACTATTACAACAAATGCTGTTGAAATGCTTTGTAAATACAATGTTCATTTAACAACACTGCTAGTGACTTAGAAAGTCAGACTTTATGCTCTCTTAAAAATGAAAGAGCTATTCTTAGTGGAAAAAGTGTCTTTTTGGGGAAGAATTTGGAGCAGATTTTCGTATTGAATCTAGGCTGCCTCATTCCCTTGGAAGGCATCTGAGGGCCAGGAAAATCATAACTAATAACTTCCCTATAAATTGTAGAGCTGCTATTTTAAGGTCTGGTGTCTCAGGGAGGATCAGGGTGGTGTCCTGCTTCCCTCCATTACTGTGTGATGCCCTGGTTTGATTCTGGCCCTTGTTAAGCTAGTCCTGCCCTATGCAAAACCAAAATGTGGGAAGAAAACAAGTCAGGAGGTTCTCAGGCTTGGTTTTGCTTGTTTTTCGATATTGGTAAATTGAGTTTGTGTGTTGATTTGAAGATGGCCCATTCCTGAGGCAGATTTAAATGGTAAAATATGCATTGACTGCAATTTATCTTTGCATATTTGGAGGCAAAATCGAAAGCTACTCCCCAGCCTCAGGCTAAGTCCTGGAAAAGCTGCCAATTCAGGAGGGAGGTTATGTCTCAGAAAAGCAGGTCAGCAAGGTGAGCAGATACCTCGAAAGAAAAGGATGTCCATGGCTCCGGATCAACTTCTTCCACAAGCAGAGGGCACTCAGGAAGGAGCCCTTAAGCCAGGAGCAAAAGGTTAAGGGCTCTGGCATAGGAGGCACTTTGCCTTAAGGGCTGGGATTATGTTTTTGTGGAGCTAAGAGCTCTGTGAATCACCACATGAAAAAGGCGATGAAGGGAAGAGCACTGCTCCGCTTGCTTTTGACTGTGATGAAGTTCAGTGATCCCATCATGGTGACACTTGCATGAAGGGATAAGAGGCAGTTCCTAATTAAAACCCTTTCATGTGCTAGAAGCCAGCTTCTCAGCTGTTGGAAATCTGGGTGGCTTCATTGAAGTTGGGAGATGACCCCATCTGAGTCTCGTGTGTGTTTTGGCATCTCCCATCAGTTTCCTTGAGGCAGCTGAGGTGGTGACAGCACGGGGCTGGGTTTGCTTTGTGGCAGCTTCAACTGATGGCATGCATGAGCCCGGAAGCTGCTGGCAAAAGTGAATTTCCTCCCTGTGGATATTTTCTTTCATGCTTGAAAATAGCCCTGCATCTGCTGAGCAAACACCTGAGCTGTAACAAGGAACCATGTTGCTCCTTGTTTGGATAAAGCCACTTGTGAGCACAGGGAGGAGAGGGCTGGACGCTTTGGGGATGGTCACAGAAATGTGTTGCTTTTTCTCCCTTGACCGTGGGGATGCTGCATTCGCTGTGTCTGCTGAAAAATGTACTGCACATCTTCATCTTTCTCACATTTCTGGTTGTTCTTAAGGAAAGTCTTTATATTCAAGATGGCTATAAGTTATACATAACAGTAAAGAGCAAAGACCTGACAGCATTTTGCCACTAGTTGTTGTGTGGACATCACATGTTAGCCAAGGTGTGGTGAACTCATCCTCTCTTCAAGCTCTTTCTGTTGCTTCAGAGCCATCATTTACATTGGTTTGAGTTGGACCTCCTAGCAGAGGAATTCAGCTTGCAAGGCTATACCTTAGCAAAGGAAATGAGTCCAAGCTTTAAAACTGGTTGTAATTTTTTTCCTTTTTGCCCAAACTGTGTGTCTTCAGAGCAAGGGTTACACATCTGGGTAGATTAAAAATCCATTTGCAGGCAGGTGTTGGAAGACTGTGGAAGGTGATACTGGAAAGAGTTTGGGGCTGGCAACAAAATCCAAAAAAACCCTGGTTCTTAAGAATTGAATGGGCAACAAAGAGCACTCCAGGCTGGGGAAAAAATGGAAAACATTTTATAATTTTTTGGGTAAAGTCACAGATTGGGACTGGTTGTCTGGAGTATGGCCTTGGGCCAGCCAAGCCCCTGAGCTGGGTAGGGGGAGGGGAAAAACCTCCATTTCAGGCTCCTAGATAAACAAACACCAGAAATCTCGTAAGGGTAATAATGGAAATCACTGAGAAATTGAGTTAATACAAGGGCATCTGTGTAAGTGAATGCTCAGGACAGGGAAACGGCTTTGTCCTTTAACTCTAGTAATGCTGGAGCAGATGGGAAGCGCGGTGTGCTTCACGCATTAGCTGGCTCGGATAAAGAGCCAGGCAGAGGCCGGTCCTCTTGGCTGATTAGAGGTTAACAGGGATAGAAACCAGCGGATTGACTCTTCATTTGCAGGAGGTGTTGTGGGATCAGAGCAGATGGCAGAGAGAGCGTCCCTCCAGCTTACTCAGCTGCTCAGAGGAGCTTACGGCTCCCTCCAGCACAAACAGCCCCATTGCATCTTCTCTGTTTACAGCTGCAGCTCTTGCTTCATCCCTGGCCTACCCAGAGAGGTGATAGAAGAGTATTTCTCCTAAACCTGTGGTAGTTGGTGCCTGAGGCCATAGGTATGTGTGGGGACCCTTGCAGACATGGTGCATACTCCCCAACTCATCCACATCCCTTTGTTTCGGCTCCTCCTGCGGCAGCTCAGCTGAGTGCATGGCTTCTTCCTGGGGTGATATTAATGGTCTTTGTTAGCTCTGTGAAAGTAGAGGTGCTTTTCCAGGGTGGTAATGACTGGGCAAGGACAGGAGCACGGTGAGGACAGGGAGGAGGGCTGCAGGGGGAAACCCTTTAGCAGCAGGAGCTGTGTTCTGCTGGGGCAGCATCCTCCTGGCCAGGCATCGCCTGCCTCCTTCATCCCTGCAAGAGTCTGTCTCAACAGCAGCACCTTTGCCTGCGGTCACACAACAGAATAGCTCTGGGGAGGAGGGAGGATGGAAACTCATAGCAGCTCTGCTCATTGACTCACTGGAAGCCTGGATTCCCTATTTTGCAAGGGAGAAATGGCAATTGATTCAGCCTTACCCTCTTTCTTTCTGTCTGCCAGTGCTCTGAAAAGGCACATTTTATCTGTGTGTGACAACACCTGCCTAGGGTGCCTCTCATTGAGCCGCTGAATCAAAAGAGCAACAAGAAAAGTGGGTTTAATTGCACACATCTTCAGCAGAGTCTTTCTTGCACTGGCAGCACAAAAGGCCAGCCCTGTGCTGGTTGAATGGAGCCCGGGAGGGCTGGGGCACGCCGTACTCTCGTTACTATCGGAGGCAGATGATTCACTTTGCTGGAGCATTGTCATGTGCAAATGAGTTCATGAGCCCATCTCCTTTCCAACTGCAAGGTCAGGGACTGAGCAATTGTCAGCATCAGCCGGCTGGAGGAATTGATCTAGAAGCCGGAAAGCTTCAGGAGGTTTTACTAACCTCCGCTTCCCACCGCCCGAGTACACGACACCTTCCTCCTGTGGGTGTTGTCTACATTACAAATATTGACCGATTTTAAGTTCATGTTTAGAAAGCTGCTGTTTCGAGGCATGGAAATGCGACTGAGAATGGCTTATAAATAACACTTGGTGTGGCAATTATTATTCATTGCTAGTTATGGCTTTCACACAGTGGAAAAACAAATGGTTTTTCCACTAGGAGCTGGAGCTGCAGTCCGTTTAATCACTAAAGAGCTTGGAATCACTTTAGTTTAAAATAACTTTCCGCTGTGGTTTGGAAATTTAAAAAAAAATATATTTGGGTCACGTTAACCTAGTGTATACAACTTGCACTGAGAATTTCAGTTTACCTCGTCTGCGTCTGCTGAGCCCCATAAATATCTGTGTATTCATTCCCATTTGGTCTCGCAGAGCTCCTGCCTGCCTGAAGATAGAGCTCCCCAAACACAGATTTGGTGCGGAGTTAGTCTGGCTAGAGGTGGAGAATCCTGGGAGCTGAGCACAGAGTACAAGAGCAGTGAGCAGCCAAGCTGCTGTCTGCTGCAGCCACCCCTCTCTGGCCACAATGCAAGGGGATGTGGCTGGTGCCTTCAGGAAGCTGCGTGGATGAACTCTCCGTCACGTTGCTCCTAACAGAGGCTGCCCAAAATATCAGCCTCAGGCACTAGGTGGTTACTTGAGGTTTTGACAGCCAGGTGTGCTTGTGAGTTCTTTATGTACAATGTCCAGCCACATCCCACCAATGCTCCATCCTCAGGGCATGGATGTGGTGCATGTTTCCCTCTGCTGAGCCATTCCTCCCCCTGCTTCAAAGTTTCCACAAAGACAGAGAAAAGCCTGTGGAGGAGACAGAAGAACCACAGTGCTGTGAAGAAATGCTCCCCACGTTACCCCTGTGTTACTGGCCCCCATCCTCTCACGCAGCAGGGCCAGTGCAGCATCCTCAGGGTTAGGTCCTGCAGATGGCAGCTGCTCTGTGGTGCTTTCCACCCCTGCAGGACTGTGCCAACGCTTTGGGAAAGGCAGGCACGCCTGGGAAGAAAGAGCTAATTTTTTCCAAATGGCACAACTTAGCAAATGACAAGTGTGACTTCTGTCTGGGCTGCGGTGTGAAATCTGAGGGATGGCTGTGAGCAGCAACTGCCACAGGGAGCAGAGCTGAGCCCTCGGGTTCCCAGCTAGTGTGGTAGCTGTGGAGTCCTCCTCTCTCTGCAGGTGTTGGTGCCACAGTTATGAGAAGAGAAGGGGCTGTGCCTGGGTTTTGCTTCTTTCTTGGGTTTAAATTTCCATTAAATATCTCCAGACTCCAGGTATTTCAGTGTAACCAGCCTAAATGTTTGCTTTACCTTCAGTGACTTGCTGGAGGACACAAGGTGAGCTGGCCTCATGGTAGGTTAGAGCTGCAGGACAGACTAGTGGTGTCTCCTGATGGTTGTCATGTGGATATCTGGGTTAAAGATGTCCCATCGAAAGGCTCTCTGCTCTTACAGAACTGGAAGACAAAACAACTCCTTTTGGTCAAGCAGGTTTAGAGATCAAAGAATTCTCCACTTTGGTTAAAGATGCTTCTGTTGAGGTGTAATTGCTGTTGTCCTCATAGCAAAGTCCTTGCTAAAGGCTTGATCCTTCAAAACTCTTTGAGACCCCAGGTTTGGCTGGGTTTTCTTTGTGGATCCATCCTCCTCCCAGCCTGCAGGGTTTATCAGCTCCAAAGAGGAGAGTGCTGCCCAGCTGACCAATTTGTAAGTCCCACCAGTGTGGAACTCACAAACTTCTGGAAAACAATTCTAGGGTCTGTTTTAATTTAAATCAGAAGTGCAATGTCCTGTGGCAGTAATACAAGGAACGTTCTTGCTCCAGTGTTTTGTTCCCATTTGATGGGTTGGATGGCTGGGATTAGAAAGAGATGAGCTCATCATGCCCTGTGTGCCCATGAACATTCATGGCACCTTTCTGTGCTTTTTCTGGGGCAGTTATGAACACTCTGCTCCTTTTGCAGCCTCAATCAAAGGGACATCCACGGGGAAGCTTCTGTGGTAAAAGTAGGAGAGGGTGTTCTGGGGCAGGGAGAAGGCGACGTTGTTCTTGGGACAAAGCTAGACTCTGGAGGGGTGTAATGAGTGTAGTTACAAAGATGGTATTTAATTATTTCTTTTCCATGGTTTTCAAGCCTTGGCACTGTCACTTTGCTGGCAGCAAATCAAACACCAAGTTAGCTTATGTTAAGAACAGAAGATGAAGTCCTAGATAAGCACTGGGCTGTAGGAATGTCTTAAATTGAAATGTACAGGGAGGACACAGAGGAGAGTATGTCTTTGCTCTCAGTGCTACCCAGAGCCTGTGTCAATTGATCAGGACTGTGTTTCTCTCTACTGAAGTGCTGGTATCACAGCTCCTGGGATGCTTCTTTCTCCTAGGATGCAAGATGAACAGAGAGGAGGGTACAGTGACAGCTGTACTTTTCCAGGGTTATCTGTAGATTTTTGGTGATAGCATCAGGATTTTGTGTAGAGCATGAGTGTGTGCTTTGATGGACAATGAAGTAACCACACCACAGCCTACCTTTTAGCCACCACTCATCTCTGGGACAGTGATATCCATCACTGCTGAGCTCATGTGCTCAGCAGCCATAGGTGCTGGAGTGCAGACATGGCTGCAGTGTGGTAGCTGCAGTCTGACCTCACATTAATGTAAATATTCACAAATAATGCCTCTGTTCCTGCCAGCTCATCTCTCTTCCACTCTCCACCCCCCCATTTAATTTCTGTTTAATTTCTGACTCAACTTTTGATAAATGTTTTGTAGAGTTCCTAGTTTATCTTAACTAGACGTGCTGTCACCACCACTAAAATCTAAACAACACTTGACTTGGGGCTTGAGTGCCAGGTGAACTTGGCAGTTGTTGACATACTGAATGGTCCTGTTCAATGTGCAGACCAACTCTGAGTTGTGAAGACTAGCTCATGCAGCAGATGGGAGAGCACAGCTTTTGGGATGCCTGAGAACAGCCTGAGAAGTATTTGGACAAATATTCTCTCTTGAGAGTCTGGATCAGACCACAGTCAATATTTCAGACTTTTACCTGTCTGAAACGTGTCATTTGGTTAAATGAGTTCCTCCAGTCTTACACCAGTTAGCCCCAAGTGGGGTCTGGCCCATGGTCCTGTTAAAGTAAGCATTTCAAGGCAGTGTTTATGGCCAGTAATTTGTCCTAGAGTGTTTTATATGTGTGTGTGTGTGTGCCTGCAGGCGTACATACGAGGATATACATACATACTTGCTCAGGAACGCGCTTTCCAGTCCCTTTAACTTGTTCAAAAAGTAAACTAGGGAGAAACTGGCAGTGACTCGGAGCCGCCTGCCAAGCATTGCAAACCAGAGAAGTGGTAAAACATAAACACTTTGGAGTTTATCCTCGGGATTTATATAGTTTGGCTGCCGGGGGACGGGCTTGCGTGGAGCGGGAGGCTCGTCAGCCCCTGGCCGCGCTGCTCCCGCGGCGCCGAGCCCAGCACCTCCGCAGCCGCGCTCCCGCTCCCGGCAGCCTGGAGCAACAGGGAAGTGCAGGGCTGTCCCTCCCTCCCCTCCTGCTCTGCTGGCCACATGGGGTGGCTTTTGGGTGATGGCAGCAGAACAGGTCTGCTTTTCCCCCGCCCCGGCACTAAAGTAGAAGCAGACCTCCTTGACGCTTAATCAGATTTGAATGTGGGTTTTGGCGTGGCTTTAAAGAGACTGGCAGTGAATAGCTGGTTTTGATGCCATTTATTAAAAACCTCTGGTAGAATTTGTCTCCGAAAGCCTTTGTAAGAGCTGGCAAACGCACAAGGGTTTGATGCAGTTAATGTACTTTAATCTTCACCCCCCCACCCCTTTTCCTTTTCTGTCGCTAATTGTAGGGCTCTCAGCTGTCTGCTGCCTTCTCTGAGGGGATGGCAGGCAGGCTCTGCAGGGACCTGTACATACACAGGCTTAATAAGGTTGCAGTGGCGTGGAGAAAAGTGAGCATCCTCCTCAGGGAGGAGGGCTGGGATGGGTGGTGTGAGGTGCCAGGTCCCACACCAAGTTCTGACACGGGGACACCGGGTGGCCCTGGCCATGTTAATTAACCTCCTGCTGCAGCCTCACTCTCTTTGGAGGAACAAGGCAGATGAGTGTGGGAAACAAAGATATCCCTTTTCCAGGTGGCTGAGCAAGTGCAAAGTGTTGGTGTTGGACCCACTGAGCAACTGGATCATGAGAAGGACGCCCTGAGGCTCCCATTCAGAGTGAGGTTGATAGGCATCCATCAGTCAGTCCTACCTCATTGACTTTGTCCCTCACTTGCTTGGTACATTCACCTTTCTTTGGACCCGTAGGGCTTCCTGAGCACGTTTCATGTTCCTCACCTGCATTTGGGACTTTTTGGGGCTTTTTTTCACACTTTGTGCCTGAAGGCACTGCACCCCCTTTCTGCATGGTGGGAACTGTCAGGAGCACCATAACATAGGTGTGAACAATTTGTGGAACTCAGGGAATGGTTTTCCTCCAGCTGTGGCTTGGACTATTCATAGCTCCTGTCCCTGCTCCTTGTTTCCTCTGTGTGGAAGAGCTCAGAGCTGTAACTATGCCTTGGAGCACTCTACCTGGTTGAGAGACCAAAGTTGAAATTGCTTTGCATTTAGTTTGTGGGTTTTTTGTCTGCCTCATCAAAGAAAAGCAAACGTGGTCTTTTTCTACCAGCCCTCACTCATGTGAGTTGCAAATTCAGCGAGAGGGAGGCGTGGATGGAAATGACTCCCAGGAGAGAAACAGTCTGAGATACTTAAACAAATGGGAACCCAGCAGCTCTGCTCTTCCCCTGAGGGTTTGACTGTTAAATAAACTCGCCGTTGAGTCTGGCTGTGTGTGTGTTGGTGCAGAAGTGTGTTTGTATACACGGGCTGGGTGTTGCTGGGTGTAAGCCACAGGGATGATGGGATGGGCTGTGCTGGGTGCTGCACTCCTTGGTATAAGAGAGAGACACACAGGCAGCCTTGGCTGGCCTTCCCTCCTTCCGGAGCTGGCGTGGGTGGTTGTGGTCAGAGGGCAGCTAACCTGACCTTTCCCTCTTCTTCTTTCCCTCTCCAGGGTTCCACCTCAGCGGAACAGTAACGGAGCCAGCGACTGCGACAGAACCAGAGATGACCTACAAGGTGGCCATCAGCTTCGACCGCTGCAAAATCACCTCCGTGACATGCGGCTGCGGGAACAAGGACATTTTTTACTGCGCTCACGTCGTGGCGCTTTCACTGTACAGGATCCGCAAGCCAGACCAGGTCAAACTCCGTCTTCCCATCTCAGAGACCCTTTTCCAGATGAACAGGGACCAGCTCCAGAAGTTTGTTCAGTATCTGATCACAGCGCACCACACCGAGGTGCTGCCCACCGCCCAAAAGTTGGCTGATGAGATCCTGTCATCCAACTCAGAGATCAACCAAGTGCATGGTAATTCCTCCCTTCTTGCTGTGTGACCTTGACTCTGTGTTTGGGGCTGGGGGGCTGGGTTTGGTGCCCACGGTGATGTCCTTCATTCTGCATTTATCTTTTGCTGCACAGAGAGAGAGCTGGCACTGTCCCACTGGTGTTAATGCATGGGTGTTGTGACCACATGACTGGGGTGTCCCATCCTGCCCTCTGTTCTTCTTTGTGTTTATCTGTCAAACACGGGCTTCAAAAGGCAGGAGGAGGCAGAGCTGACAGGGTGGTGGTGCACAAGGCACAGCTCAGAGTAGAATGCAGAAGCCAAGGACCCGGTGCTGGGACCCTGTGGACCAGGAGGTGTGCTGGGGATGTGGCTCCTCCAGCACGTGGGGACACGGTGTCAGCCTGAGCCCTGAACTAAGTCAGATGCAGCTGAGCTGGCGGGAGATAAAGCTTTAATCTCCATGGGTGTTAATTTGCCCATAATAAATGAGTGCACTGCTCTTACCTACTGCACAAAGGCAGCGGAGATGTGTCCTGGGGCTTTGTGTTTGGAAGATGCTTTTGACTTCCTCCCCTGGAAATCTGGGAGACAGTGCCCAGCCCAATCCTGCTCCACCAGCCCAGGATGTGGCCCAGGCTCCTGGGGATCTCCTGCTGTGTCTTTTCAAGGGGCCCAGGAGCTGAGGTTGCCCAGGGTCTGCAACAATGAGCTGCTCCCCACCGTGCCAGTCCCACCAGCTGTAGAGCAGAGATAATAAACACTTATCTGCCACGGAAGGGCGTTGCAGGGATTAACACGTGCCTGTTAAGTGTTCTGAAGATGAAAAGCCCCATATGCAGCCTAAAATACCATCTGAACTAGTTGAATCCACATGTAGAGAAGTAAGGCCAGAGGTTCACCATCACCATGGGGGTGATGGCAGCTCTGATCTTGTTCATCTCTCTCTATCCCGTCGTTCCTGCTCCTACCTTGGGAGAGGCCTTTGTCTCCTCTGCTGGGCCACATCTGCCACATGGGTGGTTGTGCCCTAAGTAACTGGCTTTTGAGGGAGGGGCTTCAGTTTTTGGCATTGCAAAAGAATGAGCTGTGATGCTGCAAGGATCTGGTGAGGGCTGTTCCCTCTCTGAACTGATCTACTGAAGCTGAGGCTGGGCAAGATCCCTTCTTGGCCATTGTTTGAGACTGCTTTCTCCTAAGCAGATTGAAGTAAAGCTTTTAAGGCTCTGAATATTTATTGCTCTAGAGTCAGCAAAAGGCTGGTGATTGAGAGTCTTACAAAGATACAGATGTTGGCTCCAGTTCAATATCTGCTTCTTGTTTTTACAAGTGGTTTTAAAAAAAAAGGCAAAAATTCTCACTCTCTTCAGACTGTGCAGATTCATGCACTCCAGCGTGGATTTTAAACAGAGATGTGGTTACCCCACCAAGGGTGGCACCTATCTGCCACCCCTGTGGCTGCCTGACTAGTCACAAGTGAGTAAACACCTCTGCAAGCAGGAGAGCAGCCTCCTCTCACCCTGGGGGAGGATGCAGATCAGCCTTCATGTGATGACATAAGCTTTAGGTGATCTATAACTCATAAATGTTGCATCCTGTAAAAAGGAAGGCTGCAAACCCCTCACATTCAAGTTCATAGTGGTGCTGTCCAGGGCTTCGATTCTTGGTCCTGGACAGTGTTGAAAGTTTTGCCCTCCTATTCCTGCCAGAAGCACAGCCACAGTGCAACCAACTACACTGCAGACCTGCTTGACCCCAGGGTGAGGAAGGGCTGCAGCCATGGGGGTCTGTTTGTGGGAGAGGAATTCTGGGGTCTCCAGGTGAAGTGAATCCAAATTTGTCCCCCATCTTGCCCTTCCCAGCTGTGGTTCGCGCATTCATAGTGGGTTATTGATCCTGGGATTTGTAATTCTTCAAGCTGTGCTCTACATAGAGCTTTATGTGCATTTCTTGACCATATTTAGTTCAGACTCTTGAGATCACACCTTCATTCACCTTGGTGTTGAGGCCAAGGTGGCTTTTGGCAGGCCAGGCCCTACAACCCAAGCAGTAACCCACTGTGTGTGTTGGACACCTGAAGTTATTACACCCTGAAACAAGAATGGTCTCTCTGGAAATCCTTTTTTTTCCCCCTGCCCCTCCTTCTTTTAAGGAGAGGTCTGTTGAGCTTCAGGCCTTCCTCACCTGCCTCTGGTCACCCAAAGGATTCCTCTTTCCTTGTTTGTGTGGTGAGCATGTAGGATTGAGGAACTGATTTTGCACCAGGCTGGCTGGGGAATGCCCCTTGTGCAAGGGGGTTGTCTGGTTTTGTAAAATAAAGCTTTCAGGGATGCTCCTTCTCCTCCTGCAGAGCCTGAATGGCAGAGAAAATTACCGGCCATTGTCTGGCGCGCTGGGCTCGGGCACCAGAGCTTTGTTCCTTGCAGGAGTCTGTAGCCGCGGGCCGCGCACCGCGTGCCGATCTTCCCGGCTGTCTTCCTAGAAGGAAATGCAAACTATCCAGTAATGATGGAGCCTTGGAGCGCAGCCAAGGCGCTCGCGTGTTCCCGAAGGATTCAGTCCAAGCAGAGCCTAGGTGTGCCTGCCGCTCTGCTCCCCACTTGACCTCCGCCTGCTGAAGTGGCTCACGTTTCTGCGCCCGCGGCTTGGCCGCGAAGGGCGGCGTGTGCCAGCGAGAGCGCCCCGCGTGTCTGGCACCTCCGCGCTTGGCAGCTGGAGCGGCAGCTGGAGGGAGGGGGCCAGGGTGGGTTTCAGTGCTCCCCCCCGAGGGAACAGAGCCAGCAGTGTGGCTGCCTGGCACAGAGCAAGGCTGCAAGGGTGTCATTGCACCAGCAAAAGTGACTCGTGGCTGCTTGGTCTCTCCTGATGAGTAGAATGCTGGGGGCAGGCAGAAGCCGCAGCTGGAAAGCTTGGATCCAGCAGCTAGGACTCCAAGGGGGTTAGGATCATCTGGTGGTGGCCACCTTGGCACCCTGTTCCCTCCGCTCTTCTGAGAGCTTAAAGATGGGACAGTGCCTGTGGATCCAGAAGATTTGGGGCTGGGAGGTATCCTTCATGCATCATTGATGAATTCTCCCCCTTCCTTGCATAAGGAGCAGGAGATTTTGGCAGACCCTGTGTTTGCAGCTCTGTAACTCACCCAGCTTGAGCAGCATCTGGACATGGCAGAGAGTGCTGCTGTCCTCAGTCAAGGAGTTGTCTGGCCCATGGAAATGCCAGTGGATGACACCGTATCTGTCGTCCTCAGCTGGTGCCATCAATGGGCTTGGGATGCTCTTCTCAACCAGAAGTGAGAAAAGCCACAAAACCTCTGCTGTTGCACGGTGCAGGGGCAGCTCCCCGAGGACAAGCCATGTGAATCACCATGGGGCCTCTGTGGTCCTGCAAGATCTTGGGAGCTTCCTTGGAGGAGAAGACTTTAGGAAAACCCTTTTACAAGAATGGTCTCTCAGGCTTTGGCATGGGAAAAGCAGATCTGCTTATGCAAAAGCCGTAAGAAGCCTGCTGCCTCATCCATTCCCTTTCATCTCATGCGTTCTTGACCACCTTGAGCTTTCCTTCAGCTCCTGGGCTAATATTGTCCCATCTTGCTCCTTGTGCACAGCAAGTCAGCTGCCAGGTCAGTGTGCAGGAAGTCCCTGCCTGTCCTGTCACACTGAGCCAAGGCTGATGTTTGAGGAGTCCTCGGGCACTCTTTGACTTTCAGGTCATCCCGAGACAGCGTCTGGAGGGCAGCACCAGTAAATCTATTTGAAATTCTGCCTTCCTGCAGGGGAGGAGGAGAAAGTCAGATCTCCAGGGCATTCATGTTCTGTTTGCTGAGCCGTTGTGGATTTAAGGGAAAAAACCACACCTGAGTGCTGGAGAGAAAGGCAGCTCTTCCCCTTGTCTTGCAGAGCGACTGAGGTTGCCAAATGACTCCAGAGCTCAAGTGGTGCTTGACAAGCAGTTTCCAAAGTTGACTGCACCAGATACTGGTACCAGCTGGACCACATTGCTCCTTTCCACCATGTTGGGAGCCAGTCTGGATTCTCTTGCCCCGTTTCTGTCAGGTGTATGTGAATCTTCAGGCTGCCCTGGCAGCTCCTTCTGACTTGCCTCCTCTTGAAAACAAACCGGGAGTCTTGGCAGAGCTGGATTCCTTGCTTTGCTGCTATTTTTAATCCCTTGTTAGAGTTCATTTCCTTTCTGGTGCCTGGTTATTTTCTCTTCAAGGTTTTCTGCCGTTTGCTTATTTGTCCATGTCCTCCCCACCCCCACCCTGAGCTGATCCTTCACATCTGTTTTCTCTCTGGGTGCCGGAGAGGAGCCCGGAGGCATTCAGCAACACCACCATGTGCAGTCATGAGATGGCCCTTGTGAATGGCCACAACGACAGCCAGCCCTGCTCCAGGCACTACTGACCCCAGGGCTGGCATGGCCAGGCCCCAGACCACTGATGGATGCTGGGCACAGTTGGGTGAAGTGACCATAAGGGAGATGCTGGAGCAGCCACCTTTATCACTGGGTGCTTTTAGCATCACTTTATCAGCTCCAGGTACTGGTAAAAAATAATAATCATCCCTTTTTCTTTGTATCACCAATCCTGCTTCAAGTCAGACGTTCTGGGAGTGTTTTCCACCCTACTCAGCTGATGTATCTCCCCTTCTTGGGTTTGGGAGCTTGTGTTTGGGATGTGCTAATGCTTTGGCATGACCCACGAGGTCCTACTGCCTCCTCAGCCCTGGAAACATGCAGTTTCCCAGTCCAGGAGCCCCTTTTGCTTTCTTCACGTTGGGCAGCTAATTTCTGAGCAAGGAGTTGAATTTTCCATGCCTCACTTCCTGTGTTTTCTAATTTGTAGATTTTTCCAGTCCTTATTTCTTGGTCGCTGTATTTGCCAAGTCTCAGTTGGCTGTCAAACAGTTAAACCCCCGAGCTCCCAGTGAGGGGGGAGCCTAGCCCGGGGTGTGATGGATTGCATTTTTATCTCAGTTTCTACAGCCAGTGTAAACGGGCTGGTGAAACACTCTTTCCACTCAAGATGTGCAATGGTGTTTCCTTAAATCTGAATCCGGCAGGACCAAGATCCAGCACATCTGAAACGGGGCTCTTTGGAGCACGAATGCTGCTATATGAGAAATGTGTTATGCAGGCGCCGGGCTGTTTTACATGCCGTTCCCAGCTCCTTTGGAGCTGAGACATGGAATCACTCATCAGCTGCGTCACGGCATGCCGCTGCCGAAGCCCCCACGGTGTGAACGTTGGCAAGGGGAAGTGGACAAATCCTGCCATTAATATTTAAACCCAGCACAAATCCCGTTGTTTGCTCTTAAATGTTTATCCAGCTCCCCAGCGTAATTGGGCAGCCCGTTATCTGCCGGGTTGTGCTGCACGTGTGGGAATTTGCTATTACAGCCCTCTCTCTGAATCTTTTATAGGAGAGCAAAATACATTTACAAGCAAATTTGGGCTTTATTTGGAGGCGCGGGAGGCGCGTTGCTAATTTGGCTGCGGCCCGAACCCCAACGTGCGAAGTGCTCAATGTGTTGCGTGGGAGGAGCAGGTTTTATTTAGCTGCGCTCTCCCTTCCTCGCTGCTCGGGCTTTCCGTCGCTAACGCTACGTGTGAGCAGCAGGCACGAGGGGTAGCCCCGGGAGCCCCAAAACAACGCACCTGCTTTTTGCATCCTGTGACCTCCTCCTCCGTAATCTGTCACAGCGGCCACGGTGAGGGATCAGGAGTGAGCCGGGCTGTGGTGGGATGGGTCACCCCAGGCGGCCCTGCCCTCGTGGTCCCTCTAGATGCAGACAGGTGACCCTATAGAGGCAGTGGAGGTGGCTCTGGATAGCTGCAGCTGGGAGTGGCGGGCAGGATGGTGGGGAGGAGGATATTAAGAGTGCAAGCGTCTGGGATACCTAGATGGGGCCGGATAAGCACTCGTGGTAGACAGATTAGTCATCGGTTCCTGATAGGGGATAATCGCTGGCTTGTCTGCTCTTTATCTGCAAGATAAGGATGAGGCTGGGGGAGGGAAGGAAAAGGCACAGAAAAGCTCAGAGGGCCAGCACGGGCTGTCCCTGTCTCTGGCTGTGGTTGTCCCCTGTGGCTTATGGCAGGACTCTGAGCTGACTCTGATGGTACAGTGGGCAGGACTCGCCCCTTGCTGAGGGCTCAGGGTTTAACTGCTTCTCCAGGGCTATGGCAGAGGAGTGGGAGTGGGATCAGGATCACAGCATGTGTGGCAAAAGTCCTCATGCTCCTCCAGGAGCTGTGATTTCCTTTCTACTGCTTCAGCTCTCATCCCAATTATGTGGTTGTGTTGACTATAAATTATTCTGCAGAAGAGCAGCAGCATCCTGTCCCTTCAGCATGCCTAGAGCTTGCTGGAACTTCTCTCAGGCAGTGACTGTTAGCCGAAATTAAAGTAATTTTGTAAAGGACATTAAATACAAATAACTGTATCTTAGCAGGTCAGGAGTGTTCTCAGCTTTTGCTGGAGGAGCAGAACCCCTGAGGTTGATGTTGTCTTGCTTACAAGCCAGGAAGACACACTTGGCCTGCTGAACAGGCACCCTGGAGCATGATTTTCGTGAATTGTGTTTGAGCTCCTGGTTTAACCAGGCACAAGGCTGGGGTGTGCACAGCATCCCAGGCTGTCTCTGTGGGAAAGCGATGTCTGCTCCCCAACCCAATCCCAGTTCTGGAAAAGACATCATGAAGATTTAATTGGTAATTAAGTGCTGTCAGCTACAGCATCTCATGGCTCCTCATGCAGCACCTTGCTCTTCCTGTGCTGACCCTCTCCCTCTCTGGAGAGGGAGAGGGAGAAGAGACCAAAGTGGAGTGAAGCATCCTCCAGCCACAGCAGTCCCTCCTTGGTACACGTTTTCCCTAAGGAGTTTCTGTGGAGAAGGACCCAAAAGCAGACAGTTGAAAATCCAAGTTTCTGTTCCATTTTGTGCTCTTGGCCACACTCACTGGAATTGTGCTGCTGCCTGTCCTGTGAGCCCTGGAATCCATGGCTGGGACATAGGGTAGTGCTTGAGTGGGAAGATGGGAATCGAAAGGGGCAAGGCAAGGGAAATGTGGTCCCTCTTGTTTAAATGAATCATGGTTGTTCTTTCTTTCTTTCTTTTGTTCTCTGGAAGATGAAATGCAGCCTGTGAATGCATATGTGTGCCTGCCAAAGGCCCTGCTCTGGTCGCAGTTTGCTCTTTGAAGGATTATTGATCCTTTGTTCTTTCCTGTGGAGAGTCTCTCCCAGGCAGGTACATTGATGCCCAGGGACTTGTCCCCTGTCCTAAAGCAAATGAGGGGCAGGACCAGGGGTTTAACCCAGGGCTCTGGAGCCCATATGCAGTAGTACCTTTGTTAGACTGTTCCAAACATGGGGAAGGGCTTGCAGGAACTGGAGCTTTACTGATGCTTTAACAAACCAGTGATGTGGAGCAGGATTAGAAGCACCCTGGGCAATCCTGGAGCTGTGGAGCACTCCAGGCTCTGCAGCTGTGCTACCTGCACTCCTGGGGCTTTGAAGGAAGGCAGGTCCCTGGTCTTCCTCAGCCTCATTTCACATGGGATGCAGAGGGTGAGGGGCCATGTAAGCATTAGCCCTGTGGTCAGGATCCCTCCTGATGGCTGCTGCCACCACTGTGTTAGGACAGCACAGTGCTGCCAGTTGAGGCTCACTGCCTAGGAATCAAATTGGTTTTCTGTCACCTGAGCTGATAAAGTAAAGGTACCCACCTTTAGAGGTAGGTCCATTCCTTGCTAGTGGGACTACTGACTCTGCTGCCATAAACGTGGTTGTCTCTCTTCTCCTCCCCCCCCAATCCTCCCAGGTGCTCCTGACCCCACTGCTGGGGCCAGCATTGACGACGAGAACTGCTGGCACTTGGATGAGGAGCAGGTCCGAGAGCAGGTGAAGCTGTTCCTTTCTCAGGGAGGGTACTACGGCTCGGGGAAGCAGCTCAACTCCATGTTTGCCAAGGTGAGGAGCCAGCTGCTCTCTCCCATCTCTACTCGGTGTGTCACGTAGCTGGCACTTGCTGGCTGCCCTGGCAGGGTGCCCATCACAGCTGGGAATCTCTGCTCCAGTGCCTTCTCGCCCTGTCGCAGAGCAGGCGGTTGTAATCCAGGCTCTGGGTCAGGCCTGGATTGTGTCACCTGCTGTCCTGGCAGGTCCTTTTCTCCCATGAGTGCTGTGATCCCTGTACAAGGAAGGGCATTCCCTCATCTCCCTTCAGCACAGTGGGGGAAACACCAACCCTGCAGAGCCTACCAAGACCATGGGAAGGTGGGACCGTAACCCACACATCTCACCAACCTATGGGCTTTTCTCTTTCTTTGCAGAAGAGCTTTGCTTTCATGTTCTTACTCTCAGTCCCTTTCACAGCCTGGCTGTGACTGCTGCTCAACTGGGCTCCAATCAGCCTCATCACAGCCATTGCATGAGGGTTTTAATGTATGACTGTACATTTCTGTATGTATGTATTTACAGTCTGGACCCTCGGGCTGAGGGACCTGTGTGTTGCCAGCCAGGTGAACATGTCTTAAACACCTCTGAGGGACCATTGTCTCACCCAAGGCTTTGTCTTTGTCCTTTCCAGGTCCGGGAGATGCTGCGCATGAGGGACTCCAACGGGGCCAGGATGCTGACGCTGATAACAGAGCAGTTCATGGCTGATCCTCGGCTTTCGCTCTGGAGGCAGCAGGGCACCGGCATAACAGAGAAGTGCCGGCAGCTCTGGGATGAGCTGGGTAAGGGTCACTGCCTTGCAGAGAGGAACAGAGGTACCTGGGCTGCTGGGCCAATGGACATCATTACAGAAGCCCTGTGGGGCTCTTTTTTGGGAGCAGAGACCCTGAGGCATGCCAGGACCTTACTCTGTCCCCTCTTGGGGAATCTCTGTGAGACAGCTGGATCAGGCCCAAACCACACAGTTCAACACCTTAAACCAGCCCCTCTCCTGCAAAGGGACCAAGGATGACAGGTGTACAGTGTGTGGCTGGTCCTATGCTTCCAGCAGGCTGGTGTTTGGTGAGCTGTCCCAAAGCCTTTGTGAGGGAGGACAAAGGGCTGGTGAGCCCCAGGGCTGGATGTGGAAGTGCTGTTCCTGGAGGAACCATGATCCAGAGAGGGAAAGGCAGGTTCTCAAGTCTTTTCACATCTAACAGATTCTGCCTGCTGTGGTGCACGTTTCCAGGGTGAGGGGGGCAGGATGGGCAGCACAGAGCCTGGCTGTAAGGGAAATGCAGTTCTGGGTAATTCTAGCTAAGCATCTTAGACACCAGCTCAGCTGGCTGACACTGTAATATCATTAGAATAAAACATTTAGATGACGTGGGCTTGGGGAGTAGGGTTGTGTGGTGAAGTTAACCCTGCAGTTCTGGGCTGAATAGTTTGACTTGAGCCATAGTTTGATGAGTTTGAGCTCCTCTGCAGCCTGCTGGTAGGAGATACTGTGCAAGGACAAGGGCTGATGGATTGGTACCAAAGGGATATGGTAGAGCTGGAAGGAGGATTAGGATGGTCTGGGATCTGGAGCATCTGAGACTGCAGCTGGGAATCACAGACCCACCAACCAAGTGCCCAACAAATGCAAACAGAAATGAAGCTGGAAACCCTGGCCAAACTATGCAGACAAGATCTGGGCAGGGGTGGAATGTCTTGTTTCTGTATGAAGTTTCCTGGATGGAAATAACCACACCAGCTCTGGAGAGCTCATCTGTGCTTGCTTGCCAAGAAGATATTTCCAGGATTTTGGGATGCTGCAGCTAGACAATTGGATATGCAAGGATCCTGGAGAGATGGCCAAGTCCACCAAGCCAGAATTTCCACATGGAAGAAAGCAAACACATTGGTGATACATGAATGGATGAGTGTGTGGGCAGGCCTGGACGCAGGAAGCAATTTGCTTAAAATTACAGATTATTTGGCCAGATTTCCAAGTTGCTATCCAAGCTGAGAGCCCTCCCTCCCTTCCTGCAAAGGCAAGGGGAGAGTGGTTGGGTTTCAGTCCTGGCTTAACTGTCCAAGGACCAGGTTGGTGCACGCAGGTTTGGTCAGCAGAGTGGGAGGAGGTGGCAGCGTGTCCCTGCTGGCAGATGGCAGAGTGGCTGGGGAATGTCAGGGCCCTACCAGTGCTGGATCAACACGACAGCAGGGGAAGTGTGGTGCCAGCCAGCACACGTCAGAGCCGCTCGCCTGGCGTAGGCGTGTCACACGTGGGGGTATGGGCGTCTCCGTGCTGAGGAGAAGCTCCTGCAGAGGACACGGTGATGTCCCAAGAAGCAGCTCCAGGACAGGATGGGCATGGACTATGCACAGAGCAGGGATTATTCCCCCATTTTACAGAAGCATTTTGTGTTTGGCCTTGGGCAGTGTTTACTGTAGGAGCAGAGCATTTCTCTGAAGGAGGCAGGGAGGCAGGGAGAGACCAGAGCTGCTCTGAGTTGGGGGTGTTCGCCAGTAACAAACATCAGGAATGCAGAGAGGTGTCCCAAACCATCCCTGGGCGGGTAACAGTAACCAGGGCACAAGGGGCAGTGGAAGCGCCACATTCCACTGCCTGTGGGCTGTGGATGCCAAAGCTGCCAGTGTTACTATTGCTGCTGAAGGGAGGGGTGAGGGAACTGTTGCCAGCTGCCACAGGAAACCCTGGCACAGACCACAATCCTCCACCACTTAGAAGCAAAAAATGGGCCTTTTGGAAATTATTTTGGGCACGTGTTTAATAATTAATCATCGATTTTAGCAAAGACTGCATCACAGACTTGCGTGGGATTGGAAGAAGATCAGCCTTAAAGAAGATTGTGGATTTATGCTGGGGAAAATGTAAAGGATTTTGCAGGATTTCAGAGTTATAAAAAAAAAAAAATTAAAATAAAAACAGGATCGTTTGCTTGTGCATGTGCTGCCAACTGAACCTCTATTGCCCCGTCTGCTGGGGAGCCAGAGGAAGGACCTGCTGGATGCAGAGCTCAGCAGCGTGGGAGTATTTGCCCTGGCGCATTAGTACTTACGATTAAAGCCTAATTACAAAAAATAGACGAAAAACCAGCTGAAGTGCAGCCTGACCTTAATCTGCCTGGAGACGGGTTTATTTATCTCGGCCACTTGTTTACAGTGGGGAATTTCAGCAGATTAAGCCGGGGAGCGACCCTGTGGGAAACAGGAGAATTTCTTTGATGGTTGGGGAACTTGGGCGCGGGATCGGAGCGCCTGTCTTCTCTGGGGCCAGCAGCCAGGACCACTGGGCTGGGAAGGCTCTGACCCCCCTGTCCCTGCACCAAGCCCTGTCATCAAAAAGCATTTTTGTTTAGAGGCTTAGCTTAATCGTGATCTGCCGCTTTGTTCCCCGCTTAGCCTCCTGCTATCAGAAAGTTCAGATGAAGGTTTCTGCAGCATGTGAAGAGACACAGAGTCTGACCTGGCATGGCATTTCGGCTCAGGACAGGAGTCACTTGTGCTGTCAGCTGATGTCACTTGACCACAGGGCTCAGAAAACCACTCTTATATCTCACAGATAATTATCATGACCGAGACAGATGCAAATCTCACTTCCCTCCTGGTTCCCACCTCCCCACCACATCGTTCTTTCTGCAGGAGAGCCCAGGGGCATAATGTGTTGGCATGCAAAGGATGCCTCATAGGGCTCCCAAAATAGGCAGCAAAGTCATGAGGCTTCCGAGGAACGCATATTAGCGGAGCTGTGGGAGCCAAAAATCCAGTGGGTGCATCCCATTCCTGGGGGCGGTGAAGCTGGAGCACCAAGCCTTGTTACTGCCTGTCAGCCAAGCTCTGTGCACCCTCAGAGGCATGAGTTGAAACTACCCGAGGCTGCTTTTCACACAAGCAGCCCCGAAGTGGGCGAAGAGGAGCAATGACAACAGGCGGGAGCGCTGACGGGAAGGGAATGCCCGACACCCAGAGTCGAGTGCAGGTTTTATTTCATGGCCACCTGAGGAGGTGGGAAGTTCTATCCCCTTCCTTAAGGAAGACTCATTTTCTGGAGCTGAGACCTGATTTTTAAAAAGATGCTATGTCTAAGTATCCCCTGTGGAGCCTGCAGGAGCCTGGGAGTGACATGGACTTACTCTGGTAAGGATGGGCCCCTAAGGCCTCCTCTTTTACACATTAATTAATTGCTGATGTTGCAGCTCAAAAATCATAATCCCCCCTGTTCATCAGGAAGAAGTGAGGTTTTGGTGGGGTTTCCTGGGAGCAGAGATGGAGCTGAACTGGGCAAGGGCTGCCTTGGACATTTGCTGATGCTGGTGCCTGCAATTGCTTTTCCTGTGCCCATTCCTGGACGTGGTGCTGCTGCCACCATCTGCGTTGTGACGCGGTGATTTCTCTCCTGCCGAGACAGGCGGCTCCAAGGAGCCAGACATGCACAGCCTCCACGCCGTGCTCATGTTTTGAACCAGACATGTCCACGAGTTCCAACTGGCAGAGGATTGGTCTGGGGACGTGCACCCCCAAGAGCACCACCAAAGCTCAGCTGTAACGCGGAGAAGCAGAGAGGCACCAGAGCCAGGACATCACTGCTCAGCCTGGGTTTGCCTCACATTGTCTGGCAGAGGGACTGGCTGCTCTGGCTCCTGTCAGAGCTGCAGCCTCACTCGGTGCTGTTTGGCTCTATGGCAGGGCTGTGCAGCTGGGGAGCTGCTGCTCAAAACACAGCCAGCGAGGGAGGTGGTTTGGGCTTGTGGAGGAATCTACTTGTTGTGCAGTGGAGGTGTATTGGGTGATGTTGTTGTGCCACTGGCTGTCACTTTGGGATGGGAACTTTGGCTCTGGGAGTGATGGAGAGGTGAGAGACAGCAGCAGGCTGGGCAGGGAGAAGGAAGGTGCTGCAGGTCTCTGCTGAGCCCATGGAGGAGAGGCAGGGAGGGTGTTTCTGCAGGGAGCTGAGCTGTCCCACGTGTGTGACAGGATTTGACTTGGGCAGAGAGAGGAGCAGCAGGAACTGCTCAGCCTGAGGGGATCCCTGGGGATACCTCACATTGCAGCTGTGGTAGCCCACACCATCCCACCCCTCAGGGAGGCGCAAAGGAGGGGACATGTTGCATCCTGGCAGTCTTGCAGGGAAATTTGGGTAGAAATGGAATTAGTTAAGGAAGAATTCACAGGTTTGCACTTCCTTACGTTGCTGTAACCCTTACCAGAGCAGTGAGTGACCTGGAATAGTCTGCAAGGCTGTTAGCAGCACCAGTATCAGCCCTGTTTTATGAAAGGATGAGTGGGATCTTAGTGATGACAGATGTCCTTGGTCCTGGTTTTTCCTCTCACACAGCAGACAGCATCATCAGCATCATGTGAGGTCCCATGGCTGACCCAGAGGGTGTCAGCGTGGGTGTCCTACTGGTGGGCAGCTTGGCTTGTGAGATCCAAGGGACTCACATCAGGGAGGGCTCTTGCCTGCAAGACATCAAGCCAAGCTCCAGGTTCCTGTGCTGGTTCCTCTGCAGGCTGGGGGCTACTAGGGATTGAAAAAGAATTTAAAAAAGAAAGAAAATACACCAAATCTCCTTTTTAAATAGTTGAATGCAAATGGCCTGAAGAACAATGGCAGATGAAATAGCATTCAGAGCGGGTTTTAAAGCGCTTGGAACGTGGGTAGGATCAAAATCAGGTTAGTCTTTGGAGATACAGACTCTGCAGCTTGCCAGGGTGTTTTTAAGCATGCTTTGATGTGTAGTTCAAACACTAGATTTGTCCTGGCAGACAGAAGCACTCACAAATTCATACACAGCCGCTCTCTCCCTCCCTCCTCCCCACTGTCCCCCATCTCATGAGATTATAATTTAGCTTAATTACGGAGGAGTTTTACTTTGTCCTGGTTTCAGCTGGGATAGAGTTAATTTCCTTCTTATTTAAAAGCCGTGTAAATCCCCCTCCTGGGTCCGTGCATTATGCTGAAATGAGTTTACAAACCTCGACGGAGCCTCGCGGGCTCTCGGGGCGAGCGCGGCGGCCGGAGAGCTTTGCCCTGCGCGCGTGGCAGTGGCGCCTCGGTGATTTCTTGGCTCTGTTTAGGGGCGCTGTGGGTGTGTGTGGTGTTAAACCCGCGCTGCAAGCTGGAAGAGAAGTCCTGCTGGCTCCGGCAGCTGCGCAAGTGGGGCGAGATGGACGTCTGTCCCCTGGAAGATGGCAATTATGGTAACGAGCTTCCCAACATCACTAACGCGCTTACGCAGAGCTCCAGTCACAGCCAAGGTGAGTCCGGGCAGGGAGTGGAAATCCAGCTGACAGCCACAGGGGTTGGGTCCAGGTCAGAACTCACCCCAAAGCTCAGAGAACTCCCTTCAGCTGCTGGCGATGTTTCTGCGACTCATAGGAATACAAAATATCTCTCTTCACAGCCTCTGGTTTTATATATAAATGTTTGCTTCTTTGTCACAGGGTGAAGTCCGTGTTTTGAGTTTAGAGACTGTTTTCAAGCAATTTTACTTTGGGGGAGTTTAGATCCCTACAGTCTGTTCAGATTTGGGCATGAGGTGATACAGGAAAACAGTACTGCTTGCAACAGAGCAGAGCAGAGCTCAGAAGTCCTGGCTGAAATATGAGAGTGAGGAGCTGGAGATGGTGCAGAGCCCATTTCCCAGCCCTTAAGCCTCACTTAAAGGCTGTGATTCAGGTGGTAGGGAAGTCATTAGCCAGGAATGTTAACACAGTTCAAGTGCAGAGCACAGACAGAGCAGTGTAGTTATGGGGTTGTTCCTTAGTGCTAAAATAGTTTCTCAGCCCCTGACAAAGCATTTGATCCCTTTAAATTTAAGCACTCTTTCTCCTTCCTTTTGCCTGAAGTAGACATTAATTGAAAATTACTGCTCTTCACATGCCTCTGTCTGCTGCACTGGAATTGCTTTTCAGTGTATTATGTGTGGCCAAAGTGGGTGGAGGAGAGGGGGACAGAGCCATGCTGCAGTGGAAGCTTCACTCTTCTGGGTGGGAGTAGTCCCTCAGCAGCAGTTTGGGAGCGTGGCTGTCCTGCCAACCACCCCAGCCACGGCCAGGACCATATACCCGGCCTCCCTATGCTCTTCCTCAGGGAGCAGCTTAATTTAAACCTGGCCTTGCTCCAAGTCCTGCCCCAGCCAGGACTACCCCCCTGGTGTTCCCAGCTCTCCCGAGGATTTGCTCTGGCATTTGGGGAAGGTTGCTGGGGCTGAACAGGTCACTTTTTTTAGACCTGCAGGGAGTTCCCAAAGCACATGCCAGGGATGTCCTCTTCTCCCTGTGCTCCTGCCTCTCCAAGAAGGGGACTGAAAGCAGCACGGATCCTGGAGGTGTCCTGGGGTTCATGTTTGTGCATATGCAAATACTGCTCCAGATTGTTGCCAGCCTCTTTTATTACTGAAGAACATCTGATTCTTGAAATCCTTCCTGGTAAAGTGAGCAGGCTTGGTTTTCAACATACAAACACCTGTTTAATTTCTCTCCACCTCAGGGTGCCTGCAGCATTCCAGCTAATTGCTTGTTGCCATCGTTTCCGGAGCATGTTTACCCAGCCTCCCTGGATCAGCTTTGAACAGTGCCTTTTGTTTTCCACCCTTGAATGCATTTAACTCGGCCCCTCTTGTGGGCTGCAAGACCTAACATGGAGTGTTGCACCCCCTTTGGGGCTTCCCGTTTTGCAGCCTGCCAGCTGCGTTTGGCCTTCATGATCCAATGTGGCTGGAGTGATGGTGGGATTGCTCCAGACAGGTTTTTTCCTCATGACAAACCACTTGTCTTGATTGATCTGGACGGGTGGAGTTCTAATCCAGCATTCGGTAGTTTCAGAAATGCCCATGAAGTTGCAGAGCAGCTCTGAAGAGGAGTGCAGGCACCCAGTGCAGGGCAGCAGTGGGGTTTCAGACGGTGCTGTCTCCTCCCTTCCAGTCCTCTCATGCAGCCCACGGAGGTTGCTGGAAGTTGGTGGTTCCCCTGTCACCCAGAGGCAGATAAGACACACTCTGTGGTTCCCTCCGTGGCTTCATGTGCTGCTGATCTAAGAAGCCGCAGTTCAGCGAAGCTGAGACTTTGTGTTGGAGAGGAGTAGAGCTCATGGTGCTTGCAGGGCAGTAATGCTGAGGAAGCCCAGTCCTGACCCTGGGGCAGCTGCCTTCATGCTTGGTGACACAGGGGAGGGAACACACTGCAAGGTTTCAAGGTGTCAGCCTCGTGTATGACAGTGGATTGTGGTCACAAGGCAAAGGGGTGGGTGGTCCCTGGCTCTTTTCTCACCTCTGACCAAGTCAGCTGTTCTAGCAAGTTACTTAGCAAAGCTGTCTGAGGAGACATTAGTCTCCCTCAGAGATGGGGTAGGCAGCAGAGGTACCCAATGCCATAGCCCATGTCCATCTCAGAAATGACTGGGGTGAGACCAGGTTTTGCTGTCATTGTAAAGGCAGAGCTCTGCCCAGGGAGGTCCTTTCTGGGAGGAGGAGCAGGCTGCCCCTGCCCCAGCAGGGCACTGACAGTTTTTCTCTTTGCAGACTCGCTGGCCAGGCCCAGAAGAACCGTGTTCACCCGGGCGATCGAGGGCTGTGACCTCCACTGGCAGGACAGCCACCTGCAGCGCATCATCAGCAGTGACTTCTACGTGTCCCCCTCCTACCAGAGGGAGGGTGAGAGCCTCCTCTTCAACTCCCAGGGACAGCCCCTGTGGCTGGGTGAGCATCCAAACCAGCAGCCCCTCTCATGGCCCCTGTGGGTGGGGGTGCTAGTGGAGAGGAGTCACCTGAGGCTACCCTGGGTCCTTGCAAGTTTCTGCATCCGAGGCTGAAATTGCTACCCTGGCCCTTAGCCTGAGGAGTGGGGGGAGCAGAAGAATCTGATGCCCACCCACACCCCAGCCACGGTCCTTAGAGCAATCTACACATATTTACAGTCTAGCTTCTCTTGGGCAGCTTGGACCAAACTCATCATGTCCCTTTTCATCCTGCCAGTGTTTAGCTGTCTCCAGAGCAACCTCTCACTGTTTCCAGTACAGGGGCTTTGGACACTTAAAGCCTCTTGAAAATTGACTGCAAAGCACAGCTGTATCCTGGATTTTCTCTTTTCCCACTCTCACCTTCTTTTTAGTCTTGCCTTAAAGGCAATTAGCAGTCAGTACAATTAAGCCTTGTGAGAGCTTAAGGCATACTGGGCCAGGCAACCCCAGAGCCCTCTTGTGTTGCAGACTTTAGCCCAAGTACCTCAAGCCACACAAATTCTTTCCTGCAAAGTCATGATGCTGGGCAGATCTGCAGACCCTCAACAGCTCCTTGTCTGGGATTAGAATGAGTGACATGAAGGGCTTAGGGGGGAACCTGGTGTGGATGTCAGCCCTAAGACAGGCCCAAAATGGTAGACACAAGTCCCCACCCACCTTCAGGAGGGGGGATTACTTATCCTCTTCAGTCCAGGAGTAGAATATATGAACACAGAACAGGTTAAAGCCCACCCACTGCACTGTTGTCCTCTCCAGAAGCTGGTGTCTGCCCCCAGGAAAGAGAATATTCGGAGTTGTCTAGAGATGTAGTTTCTGGAGTGGCAGGCACTAAGTTGCTGTTAATGCCAGGAGATAGGAAGGCTCATATGTGGGCTGCCTGGTACACCTTAGCTGGAGCAGGAGAGGATATTTCTGCTCTGGGAAGGTTCTGGGCATCTGCAGGCAGGAGGTCTCCTTCCCACACAGCCACAGACATCAGTGGTAGGTCAGTGCATCCCTGGACTCCATCAGAAGGGGTATGGTGGCCACAGCTCCCCTGTCCTGAGCCCAGTCTCGGTTCTGGTGAGCCCTTTTTCCCAGCTGGTTGGTGCTTGCTATCCTTCTGATGTATTTGCCATGATTTTTGGATTTTGCGCTTTTGCTTTCTTGGCACCTCTTCAGGGACTCGGTGCTGGGAGAGGAGGGTGATTTGTCAGCAACTTCCAGTGATGAATTCAGTGAGAAGATGAATATTTCATCCATTTAGCAAATGAATAGAGGGAGCAACAAGAAGCTTTTTTACAGATGTGTTTGTTCTGAAATCTCTTCCTCATGTATTCCTTGTGGGTGACCTTTGAGATGTCGATACCCCATTTGTGGAGGTGGTTGTCTGCATTTCCAGTGCTTTCTGAACTCTTCCAGGAATAGAAATTATCTCTCTACCATAACTTCAGATGATCTATGTTTGCCTGGTTTTTTTTCTCCTCTTGGTAGGACATTTTGAAAGAAAATGGGATTTTCGCTGCTTGTTATGCAGCATGTCATGTCATCTGCTCCTGCTAATTTCTCACTCAGTCATAATCCTCTCCACAGTTGCTTGTGATTTCAGGTGAGCAATAAGCAGCAGGAGCAGATGAATTCCTAAGCAACTGTGAGTCTTGGGAGGGGGCTTCGTGCAACTGTTCCTAATAATAAAACACCAGGTAGGAGAACTGCAGAAGAGATGGGATGTCTGCAGAGCTCACTCCATGGAGGTGTTGAGGAATCAGTTCAAAGCACCACCCCAAGTCTGCCAGTGCCCCCAGCACAGTGCTGGATGCCCAGCCTCACCCTGTGTATCATCACCTGTGCCATGAGAGCAGGGAGAGGCGTTGGACAGGACAGCAAGAAGTGTTTGGGGGCAGAGCAGTGAGAGAAATGCAGATAGGCTGTGCAGCTTTGAGGAGACATGAGCGGCAGGGTTGTAACAGCCTGTGTTGGAGCTGTCGTATTGCAGCAATGGTGTGTTGGAAATGCTTCCATTAGATAAGCTCTGCGGAGGTGGGGATTTAGGTATTGACGTGGCTGCTGTGGGCTGAATGTGGCAGGAGTCCCGTTAGTATTCCTGGTAGGCATCCTTTCCAGGAGCAGGGAGAAACGGATGAATTCAGGGCAGGAAGCAGGAGTTTAGCTCGGGTGTGGGGAACATGAGTAGAAGGGGCCCCACGAGTACCGTCCTGTAAATAAATGCCTGTGCTCTCTGGTTCAGCCGTGCCCCTGTTCCTGCCTTGCAGAGCACGTCCCGACAGCCTGTGCTCGGGTGGATGCGCTGCGCTCCCACGGTTATCCCAGGGAAGCTCTCCGACTGAGTGTGGCCATAATCAACACCCTGCGACTGCAGCAGCAAAGGCAGCTGGATATATATAAGCATCAGAAGAAAGGTATGAGTAGAGCTACACGAGGAGTGTCTTGTGATGTCTGGCCGGGGTGTCTCAGTTGGTTGGAAAAGTCTCTTCCACCTCTAAGAGTTGTGCTGCCCCATTCAGAGTGGCGGTGCTGGAGGGGATTGCCCGTGTCCTAGGAAGACAAATTGAGTTGCTTGAGCCAAGCTGAGTTGATACCCACGTGCTAAGGACATGTCCACATGCTGTCTTCAGGCTGCTGGAGTAGGGATGTTCTTGTTCCTGCTGTCGCAGTGTCTGGTTGCCTGTAAGGGTTGCCCAGGCAAGTGCTGCCTGCATTAAAGAGGAGCTGCCTGACTGCAGAGCAGCAGTAACTGGCTGTGTGTGCTACTTCCACCTTGCATTTCCTGAGTAAATGTACCAAGAGACAAGCCCAGTGTTCCTCCTTTTGCAGTTCCTCCCTGCAGTTGGCAAGGAGCCGGGGTCAGTTACTGCAGTGCTGCTGAAGGTCAGCAGCTCCTGCTCTTTGCCAGCTCAGCCCACTTGAGATCACCAAAAGATGAAGTTTCTAAGAATCACTGGAAGTCATTGTCATCTCAGGAGAGATTTCTGCTTGTGTTTCCAAAACATTCAGGCTACCATTGCAAATCAGTCCATGAGCTGCAAGTCTGGCATTATGGACCTTATCCTGGGACTCTGCAGACCCTCATGTCCTCTTGGAACAGAGAATGAGTCATTGCAGCTTACATGGCCTTAGGGACACCTTTTATTGTATGTGTGCCTGCTTCCTCAGTTGTCTGTGCAGAGTGGCTGCTCCTTGCCCTTTTGAACTACCATGCCAGAGTTGGCCCTGGAGGTCTCTGTCACCCAAGTTGTGGGATAAGAAAAGTCCTCTGGTCTCAGAAGCCTCTTTGGGTGCAGAACTTGTCTTTAAATTCCTTACTTTTATCATTGTCCTGTTCTACTTTATCCAGACCTGCTGCAGCGAGGAGCAACAACCATCACCAACCTGGAGGGCTGGGTAGGCCACCCTCTGAACCCCATCGGCTGCCTCTTTCTCACCCTGACTGAAGCTTGTAGATTAGAAGAGGAAAATTGCCTTGAAATTTCAGGTACCAAGTGTCCCTCCTGGATCCCTTCCTGGTGGCTGTGGCTGAAGTGGGTGCATATCTGGGGCTCTGGACACCTGGGTTCTGAGTCCCCTTCTCTGCCTTGGCACGAGCAGCCAGGGCAGAGCTGCAGTGCAGACAAGGAAGGAAGTGAGTAGAGAGAAGTAGTTTTCTCAGCCCCAGGGTTTGCAGCCAGAGCAGAGCAGGGATGAGGCATGCTGGTCCATGGGAAGGCTCTGGTATCAGCTGTGCACCCTGTTGCACATCTTGGGTCTCCTGCATCTCCCAAGGAGAGCACGAAGGGAGGGTGAAGCTCACATCTCCCTCAGGGACCTTTCATCCATCGTTTCTGGGTAACCAAAAGCAGGCAGGAAGGGAAGTGTGGGTCTTGCTTCTGAAGTGAGAGGTTTTTCTCTGCAATGATTCTGCTATCTGGGAAGGCTTCTAACCCCACTGCATCTCCTCTCCCTCCTTTCAGACACTGGGGACTCCAAACCACCAGTGTATCAACATGTGCCCGTTGTGACCGGCAGCCAGGACAGTGGCGAGTCCTACCTGTCCCTGGCCTTAGAGGTGGCCCTGATGGGGATGGGCCAGCAGAGAGTGATGCCTGAAGGCCTCTATGCCCAGGACAAGGTGTGCCGCAATGAGGAGCAGATCATTGCCCGGCTGCAGGACCTGGAGCTGGACGCGGTGCTGGTGCAGACCCTGCGGAAGCAGTGCATCCTGCTGCTGGAAGGTGGGGACTTGCTTCATCTAGCTGACTTCTGTGCCTTAGCCCAGTGTTGGTAACGTCTCTGAGGTGCCCTTTTCAAAATTTATGCCCATCCTGCTTCTTCCTCTGTGGATGTGGTGCAGAGCCTCTAGGATGGCTGCTCTGCCCCATCACCTGGCAAAGCAGGGGTTTGTTGGCATCCCTAGAAAAAGACCAACTCGGAGGCAATATGGAGAAGGGTGCTAAGCAAGTGGGCTCAGTTTCTTCTTTTCTTTTAGAAAAGGAAAGAGCACCCCTGGATCCGACTTGAGTAAAGCGCCAGGGAGCTGAACAGCAGATCCCTGGAGCTTTGGGGTGCTGCAAACCCCAGCCACAGGTCCTGCTGTGCTAATTATGGCTGATGGGCTCTGCTTCTGCCTAGGTGGTCCCTTCAGCGGCTTGGGAGAAGTCATCCACCGGGAGAGCGTCCCCATGCACACCTTTGCCAAATACCTGTTCTCTGCCCTGCTGCCCCACGATGCTGACCTGGCATACAAGCTGGCTTTGCGGGCCATGAGGTTGGTGCATGTTTAATTCTGTCTGCCCCCCTTTTTGCCTCTCTCCTATGCTGTTGGGAAGCTGGGATGCTTTGCAACTTTAGAGCAGGGATGGGAGTGGAGATAAGCTTGGAGCTTGCCATCTGTGGGATCTTGTGCAGTGTGTAGGACCAGTGGGCACAGCAGCAGTGCAAAGAGTCCTGCTCTCTATTTGGGCAATTTGTGGTTTATAAGCTCCATCTGTATGTAGTTACATGGGTCCAGTGATGTCTGCTGGCCCAGCCCTCCACCCAGCCCCTCGCTCCAGGCTGGACCACCACCTGTCTGTCCCTGTGACAGGCATCCTCTGCCAGAGCAGGTCCCAGGCACACACAGAGCTGTCATCTGCCTTCTGTCTGCCAGGCCTCGGGCACCCTGCAGCCCTCCCTGCCTGCAAGAAGGGCTGTTATCCTGGCACAGATGGGCGGATGGTTTGCCCCGGGCTTCAGAGTGTCACAGAGCCAGGTGGAGAACACAGTTGCACTCTGTTCTGCATTAAAACCCATCTCTGTCTCTGAGTCTGGGGGGACAGCTGATGCTGAGAGCTGCCCCATCTCGTTCCCCAGCCCATGACACACTTCAGACATCAGCCTGTGTATTGCACTGTTTTGACAGGGACTAGATGGCTCTTGGAAAGGCTGGAGTTTCCTAAACAAATCAATGCTTGGAGGACTGTCAACTCCAGAGCATCCCAGTGCTTTCTCCCTCTACCACCATTAAAAGTCCTGGCCCAGAGCATCACCATTTTTTACAGCATTTCTACAGTGAAATGGGTCATCTCTCCCCAACACAGGGAAAGTTTGAAATCCCCCTATCCTGGGGAGAGTTGCTCAGGAGGACAGCCAGCCCTAATAAGCAGCCAAGGGCCTCTGTGGCGTGTGGAGGCACCATGTCCTGCCAGACCTGAGACCTCTGGCCATCAAACAGGACCAAGGGCTCTAGAGATGCTATCTGTTAATGCCCATCCCCTGCTCCCAGCTGGGACTCCCTGTGTTGGAGTATCTTATGTGCAGAGCTGTGGAAAGGTTGAGCTTCTGTTGCCCTGTGATTACCTCAAGCTTGGAAGTGAGGAGAGCAGAGACACTTGGATGCCCTTCATGTCCAGGGTTCAGTTTCCCTCCTGCATAACTAGCCATCAAGTTAGCAACACCAGCACCAACTCAGGGGTTTAGGATTTGTCACTATGGCTGGTGATGTGAGATTCCTGCTCCCCTTCTTTAGGCTTGAATTTCCCCCAGGTTTTCCAGGCTTTTGGATATGTCCACAGGAAGAGGCAACCTAACCTGGCTACAGAGGCCCTGGGGAAATGTGCTGCTGCTTCTGATCATAACCAAGCGTTTTAAGAAGAACCAGATGATACAGTCAGGAGTTCTGCCGGATGCTTTGACATGAAAGGAGCAGGAGGGGAGGAGGGATTTTACTTTTTTTCTTCCTTTTTTTTTTTCTCTGAGGTCTGTGCTTTTCCTTACAAGTTTATAAATCACTCCACGGATCTTTCTCCCCCCTTTCAAGTCAGTCTGAGATTGATCCCTGTGCCCATGTGTTGAGCACACAGCCTCGGGAGCCCCACACGTGCACAGCAGCAGGATTGTTCAAAGGCATTGCCTGCAGGCAGGCCCTGCCTCGCCTTGGCAGCACCTCAGGGAGAGGAGGTGAAGCTGGGGCGGGGCTGGGCTCTGATGTTGCCTCCTCGTGCTTGCCCTTCAGGTTGCCTGTCCTGGAGACCACGGCACCGTCCGGCGACGTGACTCACCCTCACCACCTGGTCTCGGTGGTGCCCAGCAGGTACCCGCGCTGGTTCACCCTGGGGCACCTGGAGTCACAGCAGTGTGAGCTGGCCTCCACCATGCTCACGGCAGCCAAAGGTTGGTGGCAGGGCAGGTCTGGGGCAGGGTTCCTGGGAGGATGGTGCACAAGAACATTGAAGGGTTTTTCCTGGAGGAAAGAAGGAGCTCTTGCTTCTGCTCCCTCGAGCACTGGCAGAGACTGGCTGGGTGCCCCTCTTGCAGCCTGCTGTGGGCAGGGCATGATGAGCTCGCCTTGAGAATCTGGGGTTTCTGGGATTCTTGTCTCAAAGGGCTCATGGTCCAGCAGGGAGGGCAGGATAGGAATTTCCAATGAAGTGCAGGCAGGCCTTGAGGCCATGATGCTGCAGGTTCTGGGCAGTGGTCCTGGGTGATGCAGGACCATGCCTGCCCTGCAGCACAGCCAGCTGCCAGGCCAGCAATCCCTGCCAGGCATGTCATGGGGTCATGCCATGGTTTAGTTTGAAGCTGTTTATCTGTTTACCTCTGCTTTGTCTCTTCTAGCCCTGTGGTAATGATCCTGCACGGGCTGTGGGAGGGAGAAGACCTCCCTGTGCACCAAACCACAAGTGGCTTTTGTGGGAGATGGGATCAGTGGTGCTGGGTGGGACACTTTGGTCCCAGCTGCAAAGGGCTTGTGAAACACCTCACTGGGCTCTTGGGTCTCTTTGATTCCTGCCTGGGCACTATTATGGAGGCGAGCACAGGCTTTTCATTAAACATCTCCCTGATCAGAAACCAACCCCAGCAGGATGGCAAGAGTCTTGTGTCTCATGAGGGTCAGTGAGCAAAGCAGTTACCACTGCCCTCTGATGTCCTGGTACTGCAGCTTGACAGGGAAGGTTTTTCTTTCCCAGGGAGAGGGAATGGAAATGAGCTGTCAGAAAGCTCCAGCATCTCTGCCTTGGCAGCCTCTCTCCTTCCAGCCTCCTCCTCTAGGCTGTTTTACCAGGGCTGATGGTGTTCCACCCCTGATTTGCAGTGCCCAGATGAAGAGCTGGTACTTGGCTTATCCTTTAGGTCTTTTTCTCCCTTCCAGTGCCTGATGAGATGAGGTTTCTATGCCAGGGATGTAGGGCTGTTGGATTGCATCTCTTTTTCCCACTGTCCCCTTCCTCAGGTGTTCCCCTGCTGCAGCATGTCCCAATGTGATCCTGCAGCCTCTCTTGCCCACGCCCCCACGAGCCATTTTAGGGAGGCTTGGATTTTGGTGGCAGTGCAAGTGGCTGTGGTGGGTGGCAGGTGATATCTTTAGCTATGAGTCACCCAAGATGTCTCTGTGTGTCCAGGTGCAGCACTGGGTTTTTCACACTGCTGTGCATGATTTGGTTGTCTTTGCATGAAGTTCAGTCTATGTTCAGTCTATGACTAGGAGTAGAAATAAAGCTGGAACCTAATGTGGCATGTTGGCACCTCTGGTCTGTGCACACCCCAAAGGTCCCACTCCCCACACTGTGTCCCACAGGGACCAATAGCAGGATTTCCCAAGCTAGGTGCAGGATCATGATATTAATATGCCTTGAGGTGTTCCAAGATCTTGCCATCACATATTCTAGCACCCACGATCTCCTGTAGCAGGAGACCCACAGCATCACTGGGTGTTGTGCCACGAACCCCCTTCTTTGGGGATAGCTCAGCCTGTCTCAGTTCTGAGTGCTGTGTGCCTAACCCAGGACGTCAAGGACCAAGGTGCAGCAAGTCTGGTTGACCCCAGCCCAGCCTTGCAGAGGGGACTTGCTGGGCAAGACAGTGTGTGTGCAGCAAACAGCTTTTCCTCTTTTTCCTAATGTTCCTGGATGAAGACTGATGTTTCTGCAGCCATTCAATGCTAGGCATCTCCCCAAGCCCCTCCTATTCTGGGAAGAAGCTGCTGTACAGCTGTCAGACTTGAGGCCAGGGTGGAACATCCAGGTGCCTGGAGATGTCTGCTAAAGACAGGACGTGTCTGGGATCACTCAGGTTTGTTTGTCCTCTCTGAGAGGATGAACTTGAGTAAGGACGGATCCTGTAGGAAGTATCACTTCCTGGGGAGGATGTTCCCTTTTGTTGGACTGCAGAGCCTGATCCAGCATCGCTGTGTGTCCCTCTGTGTGTGTGTCCAGAGGGGCTGGCCATGGTAAAGGGACTGTTCACCACGTGGTGCAGGCAAGAGATGGGGCTCCAGGGCAAGCTGGGGGGATGCTTGAGCCATCTGACCGTTCTTGCCTGCTCCCAGGGGACATGCTGCGCCTACGCACGGTGCTGGAGGCCATCCAGAAAAACATCCACTCCTCCTCCTTGATCTTCAAGCTGGCTCAGGATGCATTCAAGATTGCCACGCCTGCCGACAGCAACTCTGACACGACACTGCTCAATGTGGCGCTGGAACTGGGGCTCCAGGTAGGGATGATGCTGGGGATTCTGGTGGCCCTTCTGCCCCCCACACTGTGGCAGCCATGGTGGTTATGGTCTTCCACCAAGCAGGGTGTCCCCTGTGGACGGAGTAAATTGATCTCTCTGTGGTCCTGAGCAGGAGACCTCAGCCCTGGGAAGCCTCTGTGTTCGCTGTGGTTTGGGCAGAGGTGAGGCAGTGCCAGGGAGTTGGTGGCCAGTGGAACCAGAGGGATTTTTGGGGAGCACTGCTCTGTTGGGTGGCCTCACTAGAGCCCTGCAGGGCAGCCAGTCACCCCAGGTTTGCCTCGCAGGTGATGCGCATGACCCTGTCCACCCTGAACTGGCGGCGGCGGGAGATGGTGAGGTGGCTGGTGACGTGTGCTACCGAAGTGGGTGAGTTCCGCTGGGGGGATCTGGCCTGCATGTGGTGGGAGCAGGGTTGGGTGTGGAGATCCTAGGGTCGTGCCTAGCCCTGAGCATCTGAGTTCTCCTGGGTGTCTCATTTCTTTTTGGATTCACCTCAGAGCACCAGGTGGCAGGGTTGAGATTGCAGTAGTGGCCGGTTTTGGGACTGGGATGGGTGCCCTGTACCTGACCCAGGCCAGTGGTGCACTCTGTGCCCTGCAGCATGGCAGTGTGGGTTGGCCTCTGCCTGTGCCCCTCTGCCCTGTCCTTCTTGGGGCATTGGCAGCAGCTCAGCACTGCTGGGGGCCCTGTCTCTGGATCTCAGAGGAGCCCCATGAACTGAGTCAGGTTCCAGGGCTGTGCTGTGACCCCCGTGCTTTCTTGCAGGAGTGAGGGCCCTGGTGAGCATCCTGCAGAGCTGGTACTCACTGTTCACTCCCACGGAAGCCACCAGCATTGTGGCGGCCACAGTGATGTCCCACAACACCATCCTGCGCCTGAGCCTGGACTACCCACAGCGGGAAGAGCTGGCCAGCTGTGCGCGCACCCTGGCCCTGCAGTGCGCCATGAAGGACCCGCAGAACTGCGCCCTGTCTGCCCTGACCCTCTGCGAGAAGGACCACATTGCCTTCGAGACCGCCTACCAGATCGTCATCGACGCCGCCTCCACCGGCATGACCTACACGCAGCTCTTCACCATCGCCCGCTACATGGAACACCGCGGCTACCCCCTCCGAGCCTTCAAACTGGCCTCCTTGGCCATGACACATCTCAACCTGGCCTACAACCAGGACACGCACCCGGCCATCAACGATGTACTCTGGGCCTGCGCCCTGAGCCACTCTCTGGGCAAAAATGAGCTGGCAGCCATCATCCCGCTGGTGGTGAAGAGCGTGCACTGTGCCACGGTGCTCTCGGACATCCTTCGCCGCTGCACCATGACAGCACCAGGGCTGGCCGGCATCCCTGGGCGCAGGAACTCGGGGAAGCTGATGTCCACCGACAAAGCCCCCCTGCGGCAGCTGCTGGACGCGACGATAAGCGCCTACATCAACACCACCCACTCCCGGCTCACCCACATCAGCCCACGGCACTATGGGGAGTTCATCGAGTTCCTCAGCAAGGCCAGGGAGACCTTCCTCCTGGCGCAGGACGGGCACATACAGTTCGCCCAGTTCATTGACAATCTTAAACAAATCTACAAAGGCAAGAAAAAACTGATGCTGCTGGTGCGGGAACGGTTTGGGTGAGCCCCGGCTCCTGCCGTGCTCACTGGCAGGGTCTGGCCGCAGCACAGGGACTCGGGAGAGAAGAAGGAAGGAAAGTGGAGATCACCTTCCCCCCCATCGGCAGAGGCTGCTCTGTTCTGGTCTTCTGTTTGTTTTTTTTTTGTTTTCTTTCTTTTTTTTTCTTTTTTTTT
>VZRX01022225.1:0-23034 GCA_013398075.1 Notiomystis cincta | reverse complement strand
GAGTCCACGGAGCGGATCCAGCGGCAGCAGCAGCTGTTCGGGGTGGATTACAAGCCTGTCATCAGGTGCAGGGCCGCCGCGGGGTCCCGCTGGGTGCCGGGGAGTATGGAGGTGTTCCCCCCTGTGCGGGCTCGGGATGCTGCCCCACGGCCCCTCCTGTCTTGGGATGGGGAACTCCCGGCCTGCTTGGACAGGTTTCATGGAAGTGAGGCAAGAGCGATGCCGGATGTGGAGTGAACTGGGTTTGGCTCGGGCACTGTGCTTGTCACATGCCCAGCGGGGTGTGGAAGGAGTAGACATGGTTGGAAAGGAAAGGGCAGCAGATGATGCTGGAGGCGATGGAGGATGGAGCACCATGGGGCTTTAAACCTAAATCTTCTCCTTAGAGCTACTCCTTGATCACCAGCTTCCTGTTTCTCCTGGGATTTTCTCACTCCCTCCACTTCTCTGTGTTGTTTCAGATGGGAGCAGGTGGTGGATCTGACATACTCCCTGCGCCTCGGAGCAAAGCCCAGGCCCATGGAACAGGATGAGGCCGCAGTAGAGAAGCTTCGGTATGAACTGTTTCCTGACTTCTGCTATGGTAGGGGACAAGCTCCTGTCTCTTGTGACTGCCCAGACAGCTGTCTCCTGCACACCTAGGGGAGAGGGCAGAAAAGAGGCAGCTCTAAACAACAAGGTCTTGTTCTAGATATGCTTGCAAAAAGCAGGAAACCGAGCAGGACAAGACAAGCAGGATGTGGACCTCCCTTTTTTGACCCATTAGCCTGGCTGTCTCTGGCTCTCCAGACCCAGTAATCCCTTTTCCCTGCTAGGTTTGTGCCTCCAACATGGACTTATGAATGTGATGAAGACCTGGTACATTTCTTGTATGACCACATTGGAAAGGAGGATGAGAACTTGGGCAGTGTTAAGCAGTACGTGGACAGCATCGATGTCTCATCCTACACGGTGGGTTAAAGGGATGAGGATGCATCAGCCCCATGGAGCATGGATAGGGCTTGCTGTGCTGCTCTGGCCTCGACTGGACTCTGTTTGAGCATGTGGGAGAAAAGCCTGGGGAGTATCATGCAGCATGTTGTGTAATGTAGCCCCTGGAGGGACAGTGCTAATATTAGCTGCTAAGCTGATTTTAGGGAGGGTTTGATAACTCTGTGCTGTGTGTGTGACCCCAGAGCACCTTGGAGGGTCAGCCTTACCCCCATCTGATCTTCCTTTCATTCACTTGTCCCCTTCTAGGAGGACTTCAATGTGTCGTGCCTGACCGACAGCCATGCCGACACATACTGGGAGAGTGATGGGTCCCAGGGCCAGCACTGGGTGCGGCTCAACATGAAGAAAGGCACCATTGTCAAGTGAGTAATCTCTGCTCTGTAGAGTCATCTCTGTTCTGCACGCTGGCTTGTGACTGGGGCAAGCTTTGCCACTCCCTCTCTGCCTGAGTGTCACAGCCCAAATTTGCCCTGGGCACCCTGCTCTCAGCCCTTACTCAGGCGCTGGGCTCCTCACAAGTATCTGGGAATCCCAGCTTGGTAACAGTGTGACCAGCCAATGAGGGAGAGTAGCCATAGGTGTTCAGATGAGGTTGCCTTCTCCTAATGTCCTGTTTCCCTCTGCAGGAAGCTGCTGCTGACAGTGGATACCACCGATGAGAACTTCATGCCCAAGCGGGTCGCTGTGTATGGGGGCGAGGGGGACAATCTGAAGAAACTGAACGATGTCGGCATTGATGAGTGAGTGGGTGGAGGTGCACTGGGTGTCATGGCTCTTGCAGGGGCCCAAGGTGCTGAACACTGGCCTTAAGCAGTCATGGAGCATTGGCCAGACTCTCTGGGATGTGGGTTCACTCTGCCTACAATAGCATGGTACAGTCATCAGGGCTCTCCTCACATGATGATGGGACACATCAGAATCATGGTACCTGGACCTGAGTCACCAGCAGGTTCAGGCATTCAACTGCATTGTAGGCAAGAAGTGAATTCTTGCCACAGTTCCCATTTCAAAAGATGCAAACCCTTTTCCCTTACAAGTGTCCGAGTGGATTTTGGCAGAATGGGCAAGGGAACAGCCCTTCAGTCCTCATCTGTGCTGTGTTTGCAGGAGCTATATTGGGGATGTGTGCATCCTTGAGGACATGACAACACACCTGCCTGTCATCGAGATCCGGATTGTGGAGTGCAGAGGTAGGGCTGGCTGTTGTGGCCACATGTGTAATGCACCTCTAAGATACTGTACATTAGGAGTTTGTTCTGTGACTTCTTCTTCTCCCTGCGGGCTGTTTTAGATGAGGTGCAAAAGAACCATGGGAAACTCCTGGGTGATCAGAAGTTTTGCAAGTTCTCAGCTTTCATCCTATCTGCCTTCAATTATTTAATTCTTTTTCTCCTGTAAATGCCCTGCTTCTTCTTCACAGAGGAATTTGAGGCTCTCGGTGCCCAGCCTCAGAGCTGGTGGAGCTGGTACATTCCTACTGTTTTTGCTTATAGACCTCCCACACTTTATTTAAGGTTTACTTTCTTGTGATCTTGGCACATCATCCCTGGTTTTCCTTGGCAGATGATGGGATTGATGTTCGTATCCGAGGCATCAAAATCAAATCCTCCCGGCAGAGGGACTTGGGGCTCAGTGCTGACATGTTCCAGTTGCCCAATTTGGTGCGTTACCCTCGCCTAGAAGGGACTGACCCTGACCTGCTGTACCGACGGGCTGTGCTCATTCAGAGGTACTGGAAGGCAGCAGACAGGTGCCACTGCCTGCAGGGATTGTAGCTCAAGTGTCTTGTGTATCACAAGCACAACGTGTCTGTGCAGTGTCAGGGGCTGGCATATGCAGAGTTGCTTGTAAGGGATGCAAAATCCCTGCAGTGCCCAGGGAGTGGGAATTTAGTACCAAAGGCTCCATGATGTAAAAAGCTACGTTGGGTTTGGTTTGGATCAGTTATTTTTCTGCTTGTGTTCAGGGGGGTGTGGTCTGGAATAGACTTGTGCAGATCCTCATCACTCCTTGTTGCAATACCTTTTTCTTTGGGATTTAGGTTCATCAAACTCCTGGACAGTGTCCTGCATCACTTGGTGCCAGCCTGGGACCACACTGTTGGCACATTCAGCAAACTCAAGGTGAGCAGCTGACTGTCTTGTTGGAGCCTCAGTTTGGCAGGGTGATGGTGCTTGTGCTGTGGCAAGGGAGGCAGCCAGGGCTTGTTGCCTTTAAAGCAGCTGGGGGGAAATACCTGTCTGAGCTTAGGTCACTAACACTGTGAAAGGTGATACTGTTTATTTTCCTGCTAAACTGCTGATGTAGAAGCATGTAGCTGTGGGCTAACGAGTGGACTCAAACCAGAACATTTCACCTTTGAGGGACTTGGATCATAGCAGCACTGGGCATGCAAACTGGATGCACATCCCCTTCAAGATCCCAGCCCAGGACGCTCTGTTCCTGTGCTTCCTGCCAGCAGCTTTGAGCTGGCTTGTCCAAACATCAAGGCTTTTACCAGTAACATTTTTCCTGGCTTTAATAAGCTTTTGTTTTTCATCCTTTGCATAGTGCTGAGTTCATCCCTCCGGTTGTCTGTTTTCCTTACATCCTCTCCAAGAATACATATGCTGGACATTACCAGGGTAGCCCCATTCTGTGTGTTTCCAGGCCTAGTGTCAGAAAGCACTGTAATTTCTGTGCCAGGTCAACACGTGACCCAAAGCATTTGAGGATTCTTGTTTATTTAGAGCAGCTGGCTTTGATTATAACTAAAAGGGATATAGTAAGACCAGTGTTCTGGTGAGAGTGAGGGTAAAGGAGAGTCTAAGCAACAGTGGAGTGTGAGCATCAGATGACAGCTGGTGGATTGAGGGCTGAGCTTGTTACCTCCCTTAAGCCAGAATGCAGAATCTTTCAGAGGCAGAGGGGGAGCAAATGCTGTCAATGAGAATGTGTCTGTGTGGGAAGGCCCTGGGAAAGGGAGAAGCCTGGAGGTGCAATGGCTTCAGCAGGAAGTAGGTGACATGTTTTGTGCACCCTGTTGGCAGCACATCAAGCAGTTCTTGCTGCTGTCCAAGAAGCGCACAGCTCTCATTACCCAGTGTCTGAAGGACTCGGAGACCAGCAAGCCCAACTTCATGCCAAGGCTCTACATTAACCGGCGCCTGGCCATGGAGCACCGCGACAACCCTGCCCTGGACCCCAGCTGCAAGAACGCCGTCTTCACCCAGGTACCGTCCCTCCTGCAAGGGTCCCTGCTGCTCTGCGGAGATGGGGCATCCCAAAATCAAAATGATCCACATAAAGATGGGTGGAAGGGACAGCTTGAAGCTGCAGATAACCCAAACTTTCAAGGCCTCTTCACATGAGTCACAGGCTCTATAATTACATGTGCTGATGGTCCCCTATCCAGGAATAACATCTAGGAGGGATTTGGGATCTCTTGAGTTGAAATCTATATCCTGGATGCTCTCTGTGGCATGTTGTTAATGAAGAGTGTAACAATATTGTTGCACTAAAAGGGCAGCAAAGAATTCTTGTGTGACAACAGTCAAGTAGCTACATACAGTCCTGTGTTGTGGTTTTACAACAATGCTGATCTTCCTGTGTGCATTCTTTCCCCACCTCCAATAGATCTGGGGTTCTGCATGTGCACAAACACCCCAAACTGCTGTGAGGCTTGATGTGTTTCCCTGGAGAGGGGATACCAACCTTGATTATCTCTGCCTGTTGCAGGTATATGAAGGCCTGAAACCCTCAGACAAGTTTGAAAAGCCTCTGGATTATAGGTAAGCAATGTCTGTGGGAGGGAAGGCATCATGCAGTGCTGGGAGCTATGTCCTGTTGCAGCAGGGTGTTTGGGAAGCCCATGTCCTGTACTCTGGAGAGGACTTGCTAGGAGAGGAGCCAGCTCAGCCATGGGATCAGGGCCTGTTCCCCAAGGTGTCATCTCCCTACTGAGGATGCAGCTGTCTCTGGAGATTGAGATCTTGTCCTGTCCTAAACCCAGGCTGCTCCACCCTAGTCCCTTGGTGTTCCTGCTGTGCCTGTCCCAGCACCTCCTTGGCTTTGAGCAGCACCTCAGGCGGTGCCTGGTTCTCCACAGGTGGCCGCTGCGTTATGACCAGTGGTGGGAGTGCAAATTTATCGCGGAGGGCATCATCGACCAAGGTAGGGGCTGCAGGCAGCCAGAGCTCCTCTGGAGCAGTTGGGGCTTGATGAGGTGACTGTTGCTGCAGGTGCTTTTGTTTGGTCCCAGTGTTAATTCCCATGGAGGAGCGAGGGAAGGCAGGTTGCCTTGTCCTGCCACCCCTGGCTATGTCCCAGATAAAGAGCGCTGTTTGCTGGGAGGGGGACCAAACTTCCATTAGTCACTACCAGCAGCTTTACCAGTGCCAGTGATCCTTCTGGCTGTTCTCCACAGGCCAGGCAAGGATGTTATTTCTCCTGTCTTACTTTCTTCAGTGCCATAAGGCTCTGACAGGAGTGTTCTGCTCAACCTATGGCCAGGTTGGACCAAAAATCCTCATCTTTGCTCTATAGCTCTAAGGATCAGCCCATAGGGAGTTCACATCACTGAAAATGACCTTCTTTTGGGGTTGCAGGTGGTGGTTTTCGGGACAGCCTAGCAGACATGTCAGAGGAGCTGTGCCCCAGCTCAGCAGATACCCCTGTGCCTCTGCCCTTCTTCGTGCGCACATCCAACCAGGTGCTGTGCATTGGGATGTTTGGGGGAAAGCCTTCCATGCCTGGCAATGCAGTGCTGTCCCTGTCCCCTTGCATGCCAGGGATATACCTAGTTTTGTGGGTCCAAAGCTTTTCTTTGTGAGGGGTTGGGTAGTTTGCAGCATTTCATTTTAGAATATGCTGACAAGTGCCTGGATACTGGTCTCTCACTGGGAATATTGCCAAGGGGGGTGGAGGATTTAGCCCACTTCTGCTGTGAGAAGTGCCTAGAGGCATGGCAGGAGTAGTCTGTGGTGTTTTATGCTATGCTGAAATTATGACTTGGGAGTTTTGCCTCCTGCTCCTACAGGGTAATGGCACTGGAGAAGCCAGGGACATGTATGTCCCCAACCCCTCCTGTAAAGACTTCGCAAAGTACGAGTGGATCGGGCAGATCATGGGAGCAGCTCTGAGGGGCAAGGAGTTTCTGGTAAGGTTTCAACCCTGTCCCTGTGAGAGAATATGCTGCAAAGGGAGTTGATAGCCCTCTCCTGCAGCCTGTCCAACAGGAGTGTGGAATGGCTCTGTGGTCACACACTGGGAGAAGAGGTGTCTTGGGCCAAGCAGTTTGGGGAACTCACAGCCTGAGTTTTGGGGCATACTGCTGAGAGTTTGGGAGATAGTATTTGGTCTCTATTCAGCTACGATCAGCTCTGCATATGGAGGGGGAAGTAGGGAAGCCTCTTTGTGTTTGCATTGTTGAGTCCTGTCCATCTTTGAGGAGGTCTCATTTTGACACAGACTCAATAAAATCTCTGTTCTTCTTCAGGTCCTGGCTCTTCCTGGCTTTGTATGGAAACAATTAACAGGGGAAGAGGTCAGCTGGAGCAAAGACTTCCCTGCTGTGGACTCTGTGTTGGTGAGAGGGACTGGGAGGCTATGCCTGTCCTATTCCTTGTGGCATTCAGCAAGGTGCTGATTTGTGTCCCTGTTCTTATCTACTTGCTTCCTCATATGATATGTCAAATAAACACAACAAAGGGCAACTTTTAGCTATAAATGCTGTTACAGAGATGCAGCCATGCTGACTGCTGCTTCAAGCATGCAATGGCCCACAGTCTGCTAAATGGCTTTAGGGCAGCATATCCCATGTTGCATTACTGTCTCTTGTCTGGGAAGGGAGATGGTGAGGACTTGGGCACATTACTGCTCACTGGCCATCTTTCTAACATGCACTTACTTGGGGCCTGGACAGGTGAAGCTGCTGGAGGTGATGGAAGTCATGGATAAAGACACCTTTGAGTTCAAGTTTGGGAATGAGCTGACCTACACGACGGTGCTGAGTGACCAGCGCATGGTGGAGCTGATCCCCAACGGCAGCAGCACCGCCGTGCGCTACGAGGACCGCAAGGAGTTCATCCGCCTGGTGCAAAAGGCTCGGCTGGAGGAGAGCAAGGAGCAGGTGACACTGTCCCACCGTGTGGGTGGTCATTGGCTCCCAGACACCTGCCCCCAGCCTGTTTCTGGTAAAATGCACTGTGGTTAGTGACCCTGTGCTCGGTAGGGCAATGGTATCCAACCCTTTCGGTGGGGTCCTGGAGCCTGTGGAGTTGTTGAGAAGCAAAGTGGCTTCTAGTAGCATGAGTGATATGAGGTTTTAGTCACAGCTCTGACACAGCCTTTCTGAATGAACAGGGATGGCATCTCTCTGGAATTGTGTCCCTTCAGGTTCTTTGGAGCATGTGCTAAGCAGTCATATGGCTTGAATCCAATAGAGTCCCTAACCATGAGTCAGGGAAATTGGCAAGACATGCTGCCTACCTGCCTTGTCTCCTTTTCAGATCATGGCCATGCAGGCTGGGCTGCTGAAGGTGGTGCCCCAAGCTGTTCTTGACCTCCTTACATGGCAGGAGCTGGAAAAAAAGGTCTGTGGAGACCCTGAAGTCACAGTTGATGCCCTGAAGAGGCTCAGTAAGTGAAGTGCTTTGCTGAAAACTCTTCCTGAAAACAAGAATGTCTTCTATCCGTGCTGGCACAAGGAGAAGTGCAGGAGGCCAGTATTAGCCTTTCTTACAGAGAGAATATGTTCCTGTGTACTTCTTGCCTTTAGCTGAGTGCTGATGGGGACAGGAGTGTCCTTTGACTCCATGCTGGGCCTCAGAGTAGAGGCTGGGGCATCCCTAGGCTGCCAGTATCTGAGCCCCTATGGAGCTGAGATGTGGCTCTGGCTGTGCTTCCTCAGAGGGGCCTGACTATATGCTCCTTGCACCTTGGGTCTATGTGGTCACACCCTGCAGGCACCCACTGCCAAAGAGTGAGGAGCTCAGATCTTTATTAAACTCCTTTCCTGTATCCTTTCTGACAGCCCGGTTTGAGGACTTTGAGCCACAGGACACCCGTGTTCAGTACTTCTGGGAAGCACTCAACAATTTCACCAATGGTAAGCAATTTGCTCTGTCCCTGCATATTTTGTGCCATGACAGCTCCTGCCTGCTGGCTGGGAGCTGGGAGGGAAACCACTCAAGGAAAGCAAGCAGCTAGGCTGAAGGGACTGCTTGTTACTGCTGGGGATACCTGGAAGGGGCTTTACTTCATCTCTTATTCCTCTAGGGTTTGCTGATGTCTCTGCTTTTCCTTCACAGAGGATCGCAGCCGTTTCCTTAGATTTGTCACTGGCAGAAGCCGCCTTCCAGCACGGATCTACATCTATCCAGACAAGATGGGGTAAGTCCATTCTCCTGTAGACTGCAAGGCTGATGGGTCCCACACCAAAGGGGTGTGTTGTCTGGGCTCCCTGCCTCACTGACCTGCTGGCTCTAACCAATTTGTCACCTTCTCCCCAGCTCAGAGACAACAGATGCTTTGCCAGAGTCATCCACCTGCTCCAGCACTCTCTTCTTGCCCAACTATGCCACGTAAGTTTTGGTGCTTCCCTGTGTCTGGGGGACTGTGTGTCTGGGCTCTCCTCTTAACCTTGGTGCTGAGCCACAGGGCCCCATCACTTTGCCACACTTACTTGCCCTGCCTGTCCCACATGGCTGCTGAGTTTCTAACTCTGTGAGCCCCTGGTGAAGCATATCCTCCATTTCAGAAAACATCTTCTCAACTGGAAAATGCAGCAATGGCAGCTGCTCCTTATCTTTATTTTTTTTTCCTTCCTGCCATCCCCAGAGCCAAGGTATGTGAAGAGAAGTTGCGCTATGCTGCCTATAACTGCGTGGCCATTGACACAGATATGAGTCCATGGGAAGAGTGATGTGGCAGCCTGACCAAGCAGCATGGACAATTGTTCAAGAAAACCATGCAGTGGGAAGCGTTCCCTTGTCCCCACGGGATGTGTATATATAATAAATATATAGGTGTGAAGCCTGGCTCCCAGCAGTGGACATGGATGGTTGTGTCTTCGGGAAGCAGTGAGCTAGCTTGGATTGTAAATGTGATTGCAATGATGGAACCCTGGCTGAGCCCTCATGCATCAGAAAGGTGTGGCAGGCTTTTGTAATGAGTTTCTTCTCCACGTGTTCTTGTAGTTCCACAATGCTCGCTTCTTCCAGGCTGCACTTTGCTCAGACAAAAGTGGGGTAAGGAGACAAAGCTGCACAGCAGCTTACAGCACAGTACAGAGAACTGTGAGCTGCTGCTGAGACTGTGAGGTGGCCAAGATGCTCAGTGTGTCCTGACCACACTCCATGTCCTTGTTCCTGCTCTGACATGAGGTCAGTGGAAATCAGATCATTCATGTAGGATTAAGAAGAATGGGGCAGGTTGGTGGCGGGTGTTGCAGGGGTGCCTTTGGCCACCAGGTGTCACAATGGACCTGCACAGCAGGACTGTGGGTGCTTCCAAAGGGACTCCCTTTGCTTTTGCATCACACAAAATCTGAGTTCCTGTGGTTCCTGGCACCTCTTGTACAGCAGCGACTGCTGGGGAAGCTGTTCCCTCACAGTGGGTGGGAACTGTCTGCTTCCCTTTTGTTCTTTTAATTCTGCATCCAGCATGCTGGTGGCATGGGAGCTGTTCTCCCAGGCTCTTTGAGCCTCAGTTTACCTCTGAAAGCCAGTATTACAACTAATCTATTCATGGAGATCTGCTGTCAGGGCCAAGTTCATCTTCCAGACTGCAGAGGTTAAAACAGTAGCAGGCATGGCAGTGCCAGGCCCTGCTCCCCTCCTTTCATCCATGGGAAAGGACATGGAGGTTTCAGGTGAACAGCAAAAGTGTTTGCCCTAGGGCAATGTAGAAACTGTGTACCAAGAGTTGGAGCTCCTTGAGCAGATGGACACATGCTCTGTAAGTGAGGAGTGCGCAATGAAACCTTTACAACTTCTTGGAAAGATTTGTGGATCTTCCCAGCTCTGGGCAGGGCTAATCGTTGTCTAGCACTGGGAGCTGCTAGATGTTAGTCTACATTTACAGCCCCAGCTCCATCCTCAGCCTGTGTGGTCTATTGGACCACCACTCCTGTGAGTCACAGAGTCATTGGGGCTGCACTGGAGTGGGGCTGATGCTGTGAGTTAAGATTTATCCCTTCTTAATGTTTCATGGCTTTTTCTTCTCTGTTGAAGGAGTGTAATCCAGAAATCATTTCTAGTTGTAAACAAAGTCCTTCTCTTCACGAGTTTCTTTTGAAACATGTATTCCCAGATCTGCTGAGGAAGGTTGTTGCTAAAAAAGATGTAGAACCAGGAAGGAGCATGTGCTGCCATCTCCTGCATCGTGGTGAGTGGAGAGAGCACAGAGTGAATGGGGAAACTGTTTATGGCAGCCCTTGCCTGCGGCAGGGCCTTCCATGCTCAGCTGGGTGGATGTGAAGTCCTGTCTGCTGGAGGAGATCTTTTGTAAATCCTGGAGTTGTCTCAGAATTGATCTCTGTGGCTTTGTGGCTGATTCCAACCACCAGTATGGATGGGAACAGGAGCAGAGCCAGTGCGATACTTTTGCGTGCTGGTGGCTGAGTCACTTCTTAGGGTGTCTGTTTTAAATGGGCATGAGTAAGCTGGTGAAAGGACTTTGATCTGCTGGCTTGCCCTCAGTCAGGAGTGTTGAGGAAGAAGCCTGCAGCAGCAAGCTGGGATTTGAAATGAGCCCTCTGAAAAGGGACTGACATTGGGATGGAATTAATAGTGCTTTTCCCAAGCTCGCCCACTTGCCTCTACAGGAGATCAGCAGGAGGCCACATTATTTACTGAGCAGAATTAGAAGCAGCAATAAAATAGACTCCTCTCTTTATTGCTGGGTAGGGGTTGGTTGGTAAGTAGTTCAGGGTGGGATGGGTGAGATGGCCCTAGTCTTTGGTGGAGGGTAAGCTGATGTGGGAATGGGCAGGTTAGGAGCCAGCTGGAGCTGCCTAGGGTGATCAGTGGTGGGGGAGCAAGCGCCTCTGGCTCCCCTGCCCTTGGAAGCAACTGCAGCTAAAGGAGGGTAATTAAGGTAATTACAGAGGTATACCCAGAACACTTCAGGTTTCACACTGAGATGTGTTTAGACAGTTCTATTCCCTCTCATTATCCATGTACACAGCCCCAGCCTTCCATGATGAGGAGAGAGCTGCTGTGCAAGGTGATGCTGAGAGCAGAGCCTGGCTGAAGTGGTGAGATCTTTCCCTAGAAGCATTGTGGCTCCTCTGTCTTTGGAGATGCTCAAGATCTCTTGTACAGCCTTGGGCACTGTGATCAACCTTCCAGTCTCATCCTGCTGGCTTTAGATCTAGGCCCTCCCTAACCTGAAACACTTAATGATTGGAGTTATCAACTAGCTTTTCCCACATTTCCTGCATTTCTCTACTCTTCCTTCCAGCAAGGTGTTTTAGCATCTCACCTCTTATTTCCTGCCACTGAGTGCTGTCCAAGGGCTTGCTGGAACTCTTGGGGAAAGGATCTAGTGGGTGACAGGGATTTTTGTTTAAAAGATACTTGTAGTAATGGGACCCTAGCCCTAGCAGAAAGAGGATCACCCAGGATGGTCTGGATTTAACTCCAGAGAAGAGAAAAACATATATTTACCATATAAACCATTGTTTTACTGTTTATTTTGTGTTATCACTGTATACATGTTGGAGAATTGCAGCAGTTGCTGCTGTGGTAGCATACTGGGGTGGAGAGCCCTGTGAAAGCCCATCTAGTAGGAGGAGGAACCCATTGCAGCAGTGAGATTGTTTGGTACATGGTCAGAGGATCTGGAAAGACGTGGCTGCTGTGGAACGATGCCAAGTTAACCCACTGATTGTGCTGTTCAATTTGCTGTGCAAAGGTAAGCTGGGAAGGGGGAGCTGGGAGCTGGCCTGGATGTCCTTTGCGTGGTCCTCTCATCTGTAGTGTTTTAAAGCCAATCACAAACTGAATTTCTGCTGTGACAGCCCAGCAAATTGTGGAAAAGGTCAGCCTCGTTCAACTCTGGCCAATCTCAGGGGCCCAAAATAGGTGTTATGTCAGTGCTGAGTCACGTTTCTTCTCTGATGTCTAAAGCTGTGGGTAGGAACTGTCTCCTGTCGTGTTTGACTGTGTTTGACAAGGCACAAATCAAGTGCCCCTGCCCTGGGGTCCTGCTGCATGTGGCCTGGGGCAAGAGAGTCCTCCTGAGCATCAGGAGCCAGTGACTACATGTCCTCACCCCAACAACCAGTCTCAAATCAGTGGAGATCGATTTTCAAGCCAGGGTCATCGTAAGGAAGGTGCTGTTGTCTCTGCTGCTGAGGAGCATCTCTGCATGCCAGAGCTGCAGCTCTACAGGGGGGTAGGGGTGAGCTAGGGGAGGGACTGTTGTTGTCATGGCTCCGTGTAACCACTTGCTCTATCCTGCCTTCAACTTGCTGGATTGTCATAGAATAGTTTGAGGTGATTAATAACGCACATGTAGCCTAGCTGTTCTTGTTATTCTACTAATGCCCTGGAGTATGACAAACTCTTAGTAGTTTGACAGGTTCTGTCTGTCCCTACCTCATGTAGGATCTAAAATAAAATTAATTAACTAACTGCTCCTGGCCTTCCTGATGACTTCTCTGGTCTGGCTGGGGCTCCTGTGTCCTTCTGTTGGGTTAAATAGTGGATGTGACACTTGAGGACACATGGTTTAGTGATAAACATAGTAGTGCTGGGTTAACACTTGGACTTGATGAACTGGGAGGTCTTTTCCAGCCTAAATGATTCTATGATTCTAAACAGCAATGAAGACTGGTATTGTGAGAGGCAGCTGGAGGTGAAGCAGAAATGGGCCATGTCATGTCTTGCACACAAAGTAGTGTCACAGAGGTGACTCAGAGTATTAACTGGCTCAAGCCTTTGCAGCAGCTCTCCAAACCAGTGGTACTGGGTGACAGAGCTGCAGAGGGAGGTCCCAGGACCTTCCTGGCTGTGGTTACTGCAGGTAAGAGCAAGGCTGAAGTCTGCATTTGTTGTGCACCGTGGTTCATGGCAAGGCAGGTGCCCATTGCTGCAGTGAGGCACAATCACACCTGTTCAGTAGATAACAGTGCAGGGATGAACAGCTGTTGGATATCTCTGCATTGTGCCTTTGCAGGCAGGGATGGGACTGGACTCTGACCTGCCAGGAGAGCAGACAGGCACCAGGGGGTGTGGGGACCTTTGAGCTCTGCCAGCCTGCTTGTTTCATGGTCCCTCAACCCAGCCCTTTGTGCCCAACCTGAAGAAAGGAAGGTAGCGTGGGGTGGAGCTGAGTTGCTCTCTGCCACCGCCTTGCTGTGGTATGCAACAAGCAGACATGACACGGGGTGACACACTGCCAGTGTTGGGAGGGGAGGGAGGGAGTTGGGTGCTGCTGGGTGTCAGGGCCTCAGTCCTGCTGCCAGGATGCCTCTGCTGCCTGGGATAAAGCTGCTTCAGGCAGGGAAGCCTGTCCTCCTCCCCAGCAAGTGCTTGGAGCATCTCTACCTGCTGCAGGCCTGCCCAGGGCAGAAGCTGGCTCTCCCATACCACAATTCCCATTCACCTCTTTTCCTTATCCATGCTGGAAATGTAGCCCTGTGCCCTGACGCCACAGGACTCCCTCTCTGCTTGTAGGAATGAAGGCAGTGACAGAGATGTTTGAAGGCGGGAGGGAGCAGAGTCCTAAGCCACAGGGCAAGGGGATGCCTGTGACGCGGGTCAGCTCCTACAGGATACTGAAGTGGGCGTAACAGAATCACATCTTCGCAAAGGCGGCCCGGAGCTGGAGAGCGGAGCGACTGCTGCCCGAAAGTGATGAAGAAGCGCTGGGGCGTGCCCGGGGCACGGGCGGAGCGGCGCCTGCCCGAGGAGGAGGCGGCGGCCGCGGTGCGAGGGCTGCNGCGGGCGGCGCGGGCCACGATCGAGGTGCGGAAGGGCGGCTGCCTGCGCGCCACCGGCGAGGAGTACTGCAACGGCGCCGGGCTCTGGGTCAAGCTCAGCAAGGTAACGCGGGACCGGCACCGGGAACCACCCGGGCATGCCGGGTCCCCACGGCGGTGACAGGACGGGATGTGCCTTCAGGAGCAGCTGGAGGAGTACACAGGCACCCATGGCCTGGCGGAGGGCTGGGTGCTGGCGCAGAGGTTCGGAGAGGGAGGAGATAAATTAGTCCCGGTTGACTCCGTGCAGAGGATCCAGTGTCAGCACCAAACGCTGGGGGTTGATTACAGACCTGCTGTCAGGTATGGCCCCGGCCCGCTGCGCCCCAGGCGCTGGAGACGCGTGTGACCGGTCCCCACAGAGTACATGCAACCCAACCATCCCAAATCCCTTGGGCACGCCCAGCACAGCCCACACACTCCCTCCAGCGCAGGTGAGACACATCCCCGCCGAGCACCAGTGGGCAGGTGGGTGCTCTCTCGTAGACTAATCTTGTTTACTTGTGGCAGCGCCTGCACAGAGTAAAGATGATGCCGAGGGATTCTGAGTCATTTGGATTTGGGCTGAGCAATGTCACAGAGCTAGTGCAGTAATCAGAGAGCTCAAATTTGAATCTCATGATGGAAAGTCATGTGCAGGATAGGATTCCCCTACTCTGTCCTAGTCCCACAGCTGTTCCTGGGTGTCACCCCCGTGCCCCCCTACTGCTGACTGTACTTCAGGCTAAGGCAGTAATGGACACACTGAGCACTGACACATCTTTTCCATTGTGTGGCTCCTCCGCCTCTGCTGCACCAGCTGGGAACAAGTGGTGGACCTGACGTACTCCATGCGCCTTGGAGAAATGCCCAGACTCATAAAGCAGGATGAGGCTGCGGTGCAGAAGTTTCGGTATGAATGCCTCTCCTAGAGTAGGACAGCCCCTAAAGTTAGGGGATACCCTAACCCTAAACCGAACCAAATAACCCTATCCAAAATCCAAACCCTAACCCTAATCCTGAGGGGCTGCTGGCTGGAATCTGGACATGCCTGAAGGGCCAGGACTGGCTTCAGGGTCCAGAGTGGGGAGGATGGGTGCCGTGAGATGCCTTTTACATTGATACCTCTCGGCACTGCTCAAGCCATGATGGCCTTTGCTCCATGGGCCATTGGAGTGACTGTGTGTGCTATTCCCACTGGGCTGGAGTGGCCATTAAATACCACTGGTGATGAGATAGAGCCGTGCCATCTGCCTGCTGCAGGGGCAGTGGCCTGGCGCCATGCTGTGGCCATGAGACACTCAGCTGGGGCTCCTGCACACTGCTGGTGGGTAGGTTTGGGGCACAGCCTGGTCTCCTCATCCTCTTAACACAGAGACTCTCTGCAGGTCTGTGCCCCCAGGCTGGACCTATGAGCATGACATGGAGCTGGGGCGCTTCCTGTACGATCACAGTGAGAAGAAGCTGCAGCACGTGGACTGCACCAAGGAACATATCAACAGCATCGAGGTCTCCTCAGAGACGGTGCGCAGTGGGGCTCCTCTGCAGCCTACAGTCATAAGACACATGAGCATCACCATAGATGTGGGGAGGAGTGGCCAGCAGTGGCTGTCCCCTCTGTGAGGGGCAGGGGATGGTGGAAGGATTTTGCTGCTCTAGTAAAGCTGTTGGGAGTTGGGCATCAGGGGCAAAACCCCATTGTGTCTCTGGGGCACTCTGGCTCCACAGCCATGCCCAGTTTGCTATGTCAGGGAGCCACCATCCACCAACAGCCTAAAAAACCAAGGGGCTGGCCTGTTCCTGACCTCCTCTGGACCCACAAAACCCATCTCAGAGGAGGCCATGGTGTGTCCAAGGATGCTGATCTCCCCCCCTCTGCTCGCTGCGCTCTTGCAGGAGGACTGTGTTGCAGCCCATCTGACGGACAACCTGACATACACCTTCTGGGAGAGCTGCGGGCCCCCGGGGCAGCACTGGGTGCGGCTCAACATGAAGAAAGGCGCCATTGTCAAGTGAGACCTCAGGGTGTCTCCTCCATGCCAAAAGCTGTGCCAGAGAAGGGCAGGGTCAGGGCAAAGCACCACCTTCCTCTTCAACCCAGCCTTCCCCCAGCTGCAGCTGGGGGTGTGGGGTAGAGGTGGGGGACAGCTGCTGCCAAAGGCACCCCAGAAAGACACAGCTTTGCCTCAGGCCTGAGACAACTCTGGGGGCATCTCTGGGCCCAGGCAGCTCATGAGGGGAGGACAACACTGTTCCTTGCACTTCTCACCCCCAGGAGACTCTGGCTGATGCTGGATGGGCAGTCCAGCTCCTATGTACCCAGACGAGTGGCTGTGTATGGAGGAACACCAAGCAGGCTGCAGCACCTGAGAACAGTCCTAATTAATGAGTGAGTAATGAGTGAGGAGCGGCCTGTACCCAGCTTGTGCCAAACTCATGAGCTGTCTCTGCATCCTCAGCAGATGTTAAGGATGGGGCTGGGGCTGGTTCTGAGTGACTTGCCAGTGACAGTGGCTCTCCAAGGGTCCGAACTCCCTGGGTGCAGGCTACATCTGCTTCCCCAAGTGTGGTGGTCCCTCGCCTCCATGTGACAGTCAAGTGCCCTAATCTCCTCTCCCACTCCTCACCTATGCTGCAGGAGCTCGTCTGCAGTGTGCTTCCTTCTGCCTGGTGACTTTGGTGGTCTTTCTGCCTCTTCCTCCTCACTTCTGGGGACACATGCCACTGCTGTCACCTTCCTGAGCATCTCTGCCATACTGTAGCCAAGAAGTCTTGGGGTGCTTCACTTCTCCATCTTCACCCTGGCCCTGAGCACCCTTCTCAAGGCAGCCAGGGGTTTACACAGGAGTGCAAAAGTCTCCTTTGCCTTCCCCTAAAACTTGCCTGTTTCATGTTTTTTGGCTCAGCAGTGAAATCTGTCTCTGAAGAAGCACCCATGAGACTGCAGAGGTGTCCTTTGCAGTGGCAGGAGTCAACTCCTCACTATGTCTGAATGCTTGCAGTGTTTTTTTCCCATGGGCTCACAGGACTTTGACAAAGGCATTGAAAACACACTTAGTAAATTGCTCATCTACACAAATCCCTGTTTCCTTCAAAAACACACCACCCTTTCATGACCAACTCTGCTTTAAGGATGGTTCTGCCCTTGTGAGATGTGCTGAGACACCCCAAAAACAGTGACATGCTCTCAGCCATCTTGTCTTTCTGTACTGCTTTGAATTTGTGCTCTTCTCTGGCTTTTTGGATGCGGCTTCCACCTTCTCCAGAACGTATCTGTGCCTCTGACAGCCTCTTCTCTCTGCTTGGGCACCTCCTGCCACAGCCCTGGTGAGGTGGGGAGGCTTTTGCATGGGTAGAAGCACATCCTTGGCTGGGGAGCCAGAGTGGCCTGTGCCTTGCTGGCCACCTCACCACTGTCTGTGCCTCATGGCTCTGCCATCTCCCTCTGTCTGTGTGCAGGAACAGCTACCAGAATGTCTGCATCCTCCGCGACATGAAAACCCACATGCCAGTGCTGGAGATCCGCTTCCTGGAGTGCCGAGGTGAGCCTGTGCACCCAGACTGGGGCTGCCAGCCCAGCCTGGCCCTAAACCTGCAGCTAGTCCTGGCACCTGTGGTTCTTCCTGCCACACTGGCTGTTTTTTGGGATCCACTGGCAGGAAGGTTGAGGAATGAGCTTCATACGAGATGCTGCAGGTGCTGGGGGCACCTTGCCCCCTGTTGCAGAATCCAAGCCGAGCTGGCCACAGCACATGCAGCATCACTGTTCTTTCTTGGCAGACCAAGGGTACAATGTCCGTCTGCAGGGGGTTAAGATCGTGTCCTTCTGGGAGTGGGACCTGGTCCTCAACGCCGACATGTTCCAGCCAGCCCGGCTGGTTCGCTACCCTCTCCTGGAAGGAGTGGATGCTGACGTGCTGTACCGGCGGGCTGTGCTCATTCAGAGGTATGGCACAGGGATGCCACAAGCCCCACAGTGGCCTCAGTCCCAAAAAGAATCATGTCCTGACCTGCAGGGCAGCCCCAGGCTGGGGTCAGCACTGGCCCCACAGGGATCCTCTGCAGTGATTCAACTGCAGTGCAGCAGCATGGGCGGGGCTGCCCTTGCTTGCAGTATTTTCTTGGGGGAAATGAAATAAAGTGCTTAGCCAGAGGGTGCTGGGTGGGTGATCCCCTTGTGTCTGGTGTCCTGCCATGGGCTGGAGGGGACCCAGGTTCAGGGAGAACAGTGCCCAGGGCTTGTGGTGAAATGCCACTCTCCTGCAGCCACACACTGCTTCTCTCCTCTCCAGGTTTGTCCAGCTCCTGGAAAGTGTCCTGTGTTACCTGATCCCTCTCTCCGAGGACAGCATTGGCACCTTCAATGCACTCAGGGTGAGCATTTGCCAGGCTTCTGTGGGATGGTGCCAGTCGGGGCATCTCCTCACAAGTTCAGGCTTTTGGAGGCTGTAGTGTGTCTTCCTTGATCCAGTGGGGACAGACCAGCCCAGGGCTGAGAATTGCCATGTTTGGCATTGCCTGAGGGTTGGAGGAGCATCCCCTTCGACACCTGGGCTGACCTGGGGAGAGGAAAAGACATCAGGATCAGACCTCTGACCATCCCTGCTTGTCCTTTGTTAGAACATGAAGCCATTCCTGCTGCTGTCCAAGCAGAGTGAAGCCATCATTGCCCACTGTCTGCAGTCCTCAGAGAGCTCTGCTCCTCACACCATGCCAAAGCTCTATATCAACCGGCTCCTGGCCCGGGAGCACCGTGCCAACCCTGCGCTGGACCCCAGCTGCAGGAACACCGTCTTCACCCAAGTATGGCACCATGCCCTCTGCCTGGTACCTGTCACTTCAGCAGGTATCTTACCCCATCTCATCCCCTTTCTGCTCTGTTACCCTCCAGCTGTATGAAGGCCTCAGGTCTTCCAAGAACAATCAGCCCCTGGACTACAGGTAGGACTTCAGTGTCATATTTGTGGGGCATCACTTCCCCAGAGCAGGGTACAAGGGGATTCCAGGTGCTGCTGGTATGCTCGGAGGAGAGATGTGCATGGGCCTGTTGCTTCCCCACAGGTGGCCCCTGACCTACAGCCAGTGGTGGGAGTGTGATTTCATCACTGAGGGCATCATTGACAATGGTGAGAGCTCTCCCCTGGTGTCTCCTGTGTTGGGGTGCAGCTCAGTGGGTGCCCACGGTGTCCCAGCTGCTCTGGGAGAGGCAGCCCTGCTCTGCACACATGAGGTGGTCCCTGTATCTCCCTTACCCCACCAGCGCTGCTGCTGCCCCAGGGAGGGGGCAGCTTGGCCAGATGCTGTGGCTCAGTGTCTGGCCCTGGTGTGTCAGGCAGTAACCATCCTCTGCCCCCCCTGCAGGTGGTGGATTTCGGGACAGCCTGTCAGATGTGTCAGAGGAACTGTGTCCCAGCTCGGGCGACGTCCCAGTGCCCCTGCCCTTCTTTGTGCGCACCTCTAATCAGGTTTGGCATCCCACTGTCTGCCTGCCCAGGCTGGGGAGTCAGTCAGCAGAGCCTGGCATATTAGCTCTATCTTAATGCTTGCAGAGCTATTGGCTGGGGGAGCTGTGCTTGTACCTGGGTGGTGGAGAACTCCTGGAGGAGTGTAAAGGGCTCTAGAGGTGGAGGGGTGATTGCAGGGGAGGCTGCAGGAGGGACCGTGCTGGGCTCGTCAAATCTCTGTGTGTCCTAAGCGTCTCTCCCACAGGCTAACAGCAGCAGTGACACCAGGGACATGTATGTCCCCAACCCCTCCTGCAAGGACTTCCCCAAGTATGAGTGGATTGGGCAGCTGATGGGAGCAGCCCTGAGGAGCAAGGAGTTTCTGGTGAGCACAGCAGAGCCTTCTTGGCCTGTGAGGGGGCTTGGCAAGGGCCACTCTATCTTGGGCAGAAGGGTTCCCTGTGGGTGAAGGAGAGTTATAGGGACAATGCTTGTGCCCACTCCCTTTGGCAGATCCTGTCTTTGCCAGCACTGGTGTGGAAGCAGCTGGCAGCGGAGGAGGTCAGCTGGAGCAAGGACTTTGCCACTGTGGACTCAGAGCTGGTGAGCAGAGCTGGGTGCTGGCAGGGCAGTGCTGTGCTCTCTCATGGCTATGCTGGCTCCACTGTGATGGCTGTTTCTCATTTGGATTGCAGGTGAAGCTGCTGAAAGTGCTGGATAGGGTGGACAAGGAAAGCTTTGAGTTCATGTTTGGCAGAGAGCTGACCTACACGACGGTGCTGAGTGACCAGCGCATGGTGGAGCTGATCCCCAACGGCAGCAGCACCGCCGTGCGCTACGAGGACCGCAAGGAGTTCATCCGCCTGGTGCAAAAGGCTCGGCTGGAGGAGAGCAAGGAGCAGGTGACACTGTCCCCGGGGCTCACAAGGCTGCAAGGGGACAAGGCTGCTCCTGGGGCAAGACATCCTGGAGCCTGTGGGATTGGTGGGTTTTACCAAAATGTGTCCCCCAGCTCCAGCTGGGTGGTTTCTTTGCGCATCCCATGCCCAGGATGTCGATGTGCCCTGGGGACCCCTTCTGGGGTCCTGTGGTCGTTGTCCCCAGAGCCCTAGGTGGCTGTCCAGGGCTCAGACCCACTGTGGTGACATGGAGCCCCTCCTGTGCCCCCCCAGATTGCAGCCATACGTGCCGGGCTGCTCCGTGTGGTGCCCCAGCCTGTGTTGGACCTGCTCACCTGGCAGGAGATGGAAAAGAGGATCTGTGGGGACTCGGAGATCACAGTGGCTGAACTACAGAAGTTCAGTAAGTCACAGGGCCATCCAGAACTGCTCCCTGCCCTCCAAAATGGCAGAGGATCCCCTTGATAATGCTTGTCCTGCAAATGCATCCTGGTCATGGGGTGCCTGAGAGCCTGGGGCAGGATAAGCCAGAGAGTCCTCACTCTGTTCCATCTGGTCCTTAGCTGCTATGGGTAGAGGTGAGTGGCCATTCTGCAAATTAGAACCTCTGTTTCTCCACCCACCATGGCACAAGGTGCTGGTCCCACTCGGGGTGCCAGGGGCTCTCCTGGGCTCACTGAGGAGCAGAGGGTCTCCTCCTTTCCTTTGCTTTGCTGGGAATTTATAATTACACCATTGCACATTCTTTGTTGCAGTCAAGTTTGATGACTTCCCCTCTGATGACACTCGTATCCAGTACTTCCTGGAGGCACTCAACAACTTCACCAGCGGTGAGTGACCCCAAGCCTTTCCCTGCTCTTCACGTGCAGTAGGACAGGCCAGGGTATGGGGTACCCACTGCCCTGTGCCCCAGGGGTGCTCACCACGTGTTTCTCTGGGAACTGGCTGAGATCATCCCAGCTGGCCCTTCCTGGGATCCTGAGAGCATCTCTTAGCTTCGCCCCATGCTCCTTGGGTGATTCTGCAAGGCAGATTTTGCTGCGACAGCAGCAGCTGGGACAGTCCTGTCCCTGAGATCTGAGCTCTGTCCTTCCCCTCAGAGGATCTCAGCCGCTTTCTCAAGTTCGTCACTGGCCGGAGCCGCCTCCCAGTTCAGATCCACGTCTACCCAGAAAGGTCAAAGTGAGTCCCCTGCCTGTGTTGGGGTCCCTGTGCCATGATGGGGTCCCCATATGATGTGAGGTCCCTGTGCTGTGCTGGGGTCTGACTCTGCTTTTTCCCAAGCTTGGATGCCTTGGACCTGATGCCTCAGGCCTGCACGTGCTCCTGCACCTTCTTCTTGCCCAACTATTCCTCGTGAGTCAAGCTGGGGATAGGGATGGTCCCCACTCCCTGGGCCTGCTATTGGGGGGTCCCATCAAGACTCCTCAGGCCTTCCCCTGGGGAATGTCCAGGCAGGTGTGGGGAGGGAAGGCTGAGGTTTTCTGTGCCCACCATGGCTGTGACCCAGCGTTCCCCTGCCAGGGCCAAGGTCTGCGAGGAGCTGCTGCGCTACGCCGTGTACAACTGCATGTCCATCGACACCGACAAGAACCCCTGGGATGAATGAGACCCCCGTGTGCCCCATGCCATGGGAGGCTCAGGGACACTGGATTCAATAAAACTGCAGGGCCGGATCCTGCTGTCCGTCCTGTTTGTGTCTGTGCTTCTCGGAGGCCGGGACTGGAGCGTGTGGCCAGTGCTGCAGCTGGAGGGGTCAGCATGGCACTGTCTGCTGGGTGCTGCGCCCACACAGGGTCCTGCATGGCACTGGGCCGTGTCCCCTCTCCGGACATGGCGTGGGAGCAGAGCTCTGGACATGCTGTGAGTAGCAGAGCTGTGGACGTGCTGTGGGGAGCAGAGCTGTGGACGTGATGTGGGGAGCAGAGCTGTGGACGTGCTGTGGGGAGGAGAGCTCTGGACGTGATGTGGGGAGCAGAGCTCTGGACGAGTGTGGGGAGCAGAGCTGTGGACGTGCTGTGGGGAGCAGAGCTCTGGACGAGTGTGGGGAGCAGAGCTGTGGACGTGCTGTGAGTAGCAGAGCTCTGGACGAGTGTGGGGAGCAGAGCTGTGGACGTGCTGTGAGTAGCAGAGCTCTGGACGAGTGTGGGGAGCAGAGCTCTGGACGTGGTGTGGGGAGCAGAGCTGCAGACCGACCGCCATTGCCCCCCTCAGCCCCTCCTGCGGCCGCCTGGGGGCGCTGTTCCGCCGAGCGCCCCCCGCCGCTGGGCACGGATCCATGGCTCGGCGCTCGGCAGCGCGGGGTCTTTCGCTCGGTGTTCCTCTCGCCGCCCTGGCTGGGTGGAGACCGCCCTCAGCCCACCGGGGAGGCGGATCGATTCCATCGGCACTCGCCCGCGATCGACGCTCTCGGCTGTCCGCGCGCGGGCGCAGCGCGGCCGCGCCGCCATTGCTGCGCTGTCAGTGCCGGGAGCGGCCGCGGGCACCGGCGGAGTGAGCCGGGCTCGTCTCCCCTGTCCCTGTGCGGCCCTGCCCTGTCTCTGTGTCGCTCCGCACTGCCATGGAGTTCCAGGCCGTGGTGATGGCGGCCGGAGGCGGCTCCCGCATGACGGACCTGACCTCCAGCATCCCGAAGCCGCTGCTGCCGGTGGGAAACCGGCCCCTGCTCTGGTACCCCTTGAACCTCCTGGAGCGCGCCGGCTTCGAAGGTGAGGCACGGCGGGGTCTGGGCGGGCCGCCCCCGGTCCCTGCG
>VZRX01022222.1:13191-30803 GCA_013398075.1 Notiomystis cincta | reverse complement strand
AGGAGCCAGCCCGGGGGTGCGGCGCTGCCCGGGGGGGTCACACCGGCTCGGGGCCCCGTGGGGCGAGGTAGGGGGGGACCCAGCGGGGGATTTGGGGGGGTTTCGTGCACAGCTCTCCCCGCTGCCAAAATATTTCCCCGTGCATCCCTTCCCACGCGTGGTCGCCGGGGCTGGTGTGTGCCCCTGACCCCAAAGATCGGGAGCCCTTTCACTGTCAAAGCTCTTATTTTTACTGCTCTTGGTTGGAGATTTATGAATTGAGTCATGTTGTATTCATTTCACGCTCTTAAAATAAAGACTCTGCATATAGCAGGCTGATCTGATTTGTGACACTGAACGCTCCCCTTCAATACTGACATTTTGACAATATAAGAAGGGAAAAAAAAACATATCTCTGATCTGATCTTGCAAACAAAGCAATCGTGGGAGGCAGGATCAAGTCATTCCAGAAGATTCTGCATTTGTCATATTGCAGAGAGGCTAGACTGGGTGGAGGGAGGGAGGGGGTGCTTTAAAGGGGAAAACTGTTCTTTATGTTTGTCTTCTTAGTCAGGTCTGAACCTTTAGTGGGAGCTGGGGTGTCCTCCCCGGCTGATGAAAAGTGAATGCCGATCTGGGAATGTCGCAGTCTGCCGTGGGTGCAGCTCTGTTTGCCCATATTGCACCATTTTGTCAATAACCTTGCATTTATCAAACAGACAAAACTGTCACAGCCCGTATTTCATCAAGGAATGAAATACGGATAATCGGAACGAGATATTATCACATTAAACCAGCCGGGCTGTCCCTCTACTGCACTGTGCCTTTTATACCATTTTCTGATAGCGGCATCTATTCATTTCGAAGCAAAGCCTGCTGTGTGAGCAGATCCTACAGCTCATTTCCTACGGATAATACAGCCGCCGTGACAAAGCCAGCAGGGATATGCCCGCGACTCGCAGCCGTGTTACACTGTGAATTTCTCTTAGCTTGCTCCCCCGGGCTGGATGCTTGAACCCAAGGCGTTGTTAAGAGCTCATATATGTGATTTTTCCTTCTAGCCCTTACGGGCCCTGGTGAAACAGTAACCCTGGCTAACGCCTCTTATCAGCTGCCGGGTAGTTTGGCCGTAAGGAAGCGATTCCCAGCGGGAGCGCTGATGCCTCCCTTCACCAGCAAACAAAAGGCAGAGCTTTGTTCTTCCTCTCTGCCCCGCGCCGCCCCAGCGGCGGCACGGCCGGTCCGGCGGCCACGGGCACGTCCCAGCCGGTTATCCCCGAGCGCTGCCCAGCCCCCAGCCCCGGTTGTGCGGGAGGCTGATGACCTCGCACTCATTTCCGTAGCAACGCCTAGTGATGTCATATGCCATGGTCCAAGCTGCAATGCACCCAGGCGGTAGCAGAGAGCATGCGGGCTGCGCCTAGCGAAGGTGATGCAGAGCCATCCTGCCCTCCAAACCTAGCCCTCCCTAGCGCCCTGCTGAGAAACGCTGCATGGTTCTCCTTTCAAACCTGCCCTGGCAGTGATGGGCATAAAAGAGGCTCGTTTTCCTGCAGCTTCATCTCACCGTAGCGTTTTGGTGGCTGCCTCACATGGGGCAGATGGGTGGGTTGTTCAGCCTCAGCCCTGTCTGCTTGGGAACCTGTGCTGAATGGCTGTGTTAATGGTTTAAAATGGAAATGGTGTGCTGGGGTTCTTGCTGTCTGCTGATTCATCCAGTGATGTCTGGGATCACAACAGTTTATCAAAAATAATATTTATGTATAATAACTTCTAGCTCCTTCCTTCTTGCAAGTGCTAGCTGCTAGTGCCCCTGATTGCTACCTGCAATTATGTTGCTGCTGCAGGAGCAGGATTGCTCCTTCTGCCCCCAAAAGGGGAGTCTCTGAGAACACAGCAGATTGTCCCCTCACCTACCAGAGGGAGCAGAAAGTGGTGCCACACCCAGGAAGGGTGCAGGGCTGGGCCCATCGATCCAGGGTATGGCTGCACGACCTTGGTCGTGTCCCTTGTCACCTCAGTGCTGTCTGGGGGTACCATCAGCCCTAGCAGGTGTTGGACGGGAAAGCTCTCTGCTGGTCTCCAAGGTGCTCAGTGGTCAGACATTGGCCTTGGGCTTACTTGGTGAGGTTTCACTTCCCACAGTGCTGGTGGTTGGAGCAAGATGCATTTTTGTCTGGTTCAGCTTCAGGAAGAGCTTTCCTGTGCGAGCCCACGCCAGGGATCGATATCCATTAGCTGGGCAGAGCGGTGCTGCTGGAGGCTTTCCGGAGGTGGGAGCCCTGCCAAGTGGCCAGTGCTGCCCAGGGAGCAGAGCACGTGCCTCCCCACAGAGCTGTGTGTTGAGGGCATGTGCAGGTGAATGAACCAGATGACTGCAATGACTTTTGCAGGAAACAAGTTGCCTTTTAAAAGCGTGTGGGGAGAATTTCTGCGCTGCACCTCTGTGTTGGAGGTGTGGGGCTGTCCCCTGGGAGGGAAACACCTGACTGCTTGACTTTGGGGGGACCCAGCCTCTGCAGCAGGGCCGTGGTTATGCTGTATGTGAGGACCACCAGCTGTGGTGGGTGTGGAAGGGGGATGTTGGAGATGCTGGAAAGCAGATGGCTGCTCCAAGCTTTAGACACCACAGCTTGGTGCAGTAAATGGCCATTGTGGGTGGAGGAGGAGCGTGGGGAATTGCAGGCCTTCTCTGGCACAGGGTATGTGGGTTTCTCCGGTGATGGTCACCAGCTGGGCAGGTTATCATCTCCCACAAGCAGCATTTTAGTGCTGATAGCAAGGCTTCACACAGACAGCAGGCTCACCCTTGGAAAAAGGGGTGGTAACACAAATCCATCCTCTCTGGAGAGTCCCCAGGGAGCAGAGCAGGGATGATTAGCTGCTTTCTGCTCGCAGTGTAGACAGACAGAAGGGTGGTGTGGAAAGGCTTCTCCAGGTGGAGTGCTGGGCAGGCCATCTGTGGTGGTGGGAGGGGAGCAAGGAGTGCGAGCTGCTGTAGTAGCACTTCCCAGGGGGGCTGGGGAAGGCTTTGGAGAAACCATTCCCAGTGCCGAGGTGGATGGTGCAGTCAGTAGATGTTGGCATCTCATGGCAGCACTGATGCTCTTGTGCAGGCATCTTGAGTGCTGCCCAGCCTCGTGGTGCCTCCAGAGCACTGGTGGTCTGCAGTGCTGCTAGGGACTGGAGACAGCCACACTCAGGAGCAGGGCTTCCTTCCTGGCAGGTCCATGTGTTCAGGACAGGATGGGGCTGTCAGGAGCTCCTGCCCTTCTGACCTTGTAGCAATTCAGAGTGTGGGGTTGGCCTTGGGACCTCGTAGCCTGAGCCACATCTGCCCCTAAGCCACAGACAAGCAGCAATTTGCCCTGCACGTGGCTGCTCACTGCTCACATTAACTGGCCAGTCTTCAGCAGGTCAGGCTCTTAGAAATTCCTCTTTGAGCTCCTAAAGTTCTAATTTAGTCCATTTAGGAGGAGTCACTGACTGACGAGACCATGCTGGATTTCTTAGTTGGCCAAGTGCTCCTCTTGAACTAAACAAAAGTGATATTGAGACTGTGATGGAGAGTATAGCAGTTGAATTATGCCTGGGGGCATAGAAACAGTAAAGCTCTTGAAGAGCCCTTGCCCAAGAACCCTTGGATTATTTGGGTTGATCCAGTACATCTGTGGGATGATGTCTAACCATGAAAGTGCAAAAAGATTGGTGGGAGTTGTCTTGATTAATTAAATTTTTTTCCAACCACCTTTATTTGCTGCTTCTTGTGTAAAAAAGATGGCTGGTTCACAGGAGATTGAATTGTTTTAGTACACCAAATAAGCTTCATGATGTCAGTGGATAAGCCCTATCTGCCCCAGCTGATCCCAAAGTTTCTCTATGGAATAAACTCTTTGGGCACTGATGATGTGTTCTTGGGCTTGCTGGAATATTCAGGAACAGCAGTTTAGGGACAACCACAGAACTTCAGCTCCAAAAATGTTTCTTGGATTGAAAACTCCAGCATCTAGGGGCATATACACTGTTCTTGGCAAGTGGATGATGTCTTTGGCATCCTCTTGGTGGTTCTCATGGGTGTTCTGGGCAGTATTTTCAAGAGCATCACACATAACTGTGGTGGATTTGGTTTGTGACCCAGAAGGTGAAAAACATGATTCTTCCTCAGCTTCTGTGGCTGGTAGAATTAAGATTTTTCCTTAATTTGAGGATACCCACCATACTTTTTCCTCTTCTTTGTATCTTCTTCATGTGTATTACTGCACTTTTCTTCTGCCTGGGCCAGTAGCATTAGTGCTGCTCAGGAGCATGCTCAGCTTGGCTTTCCAAGTAGGAACAAGCAGTCTCAGCCTTGCCAAGCTTAACATCAGGAAGGTAAAGGAGTAAAAGTGACCTGATGGTCCCCAATAGCCTGTGGGGCAGCCTGGCTTTTGTTCCCAGGCTGGTGAGTGACCCCAGGGTCACAATCCTAAGGACAAGGGTTTTTCAAAGCCTGATATTTCTACTATCTCTGCAGGTTTGTAGTTGGGAATTGGATCTCCTAGCTGTTGCTCTTGAGGATATGAGGAAAAACCTAGCTCAGGTGCAGCTGATGGAGTAGGGGCTGGGGAGGAGAGTGGTAGCCATGACCTGACATCTGGAGAAACCTCCATGAATGGTGACACATCTGGCAGGGCCTAATGCACCAACTCTATGACTGAGCTCTGAAGCTTCTCTTTGGAGCAGCTTCATGACAAGTAAACCATGCACAGAAGTTGTGCTCAAGGGTACATATTTAGGAAAAATAAAGAATCCAAGCTTTTGTGTGTCCCATCTGCTGGTGCTTGAGTAACCAGCTGCTTCTTGGGAGGTGGCTTTGTCTGAGCTCAGACGTGTCCTTGGATGTGGAGCACTGCTGAACTTGTTGGTGCTGCTTTTTCCTTGGCAGAGGTGAGTGGTGTGTTGGGAGCTCCATTCCAGTCTGGCAGGGAAGAGCCATGGGGACTGTCAGACTAGTTCAGACCAGAGCTGGCTGCTGGGTGTCCCAGCCAAGCACCAGCCTGTTCAGAGGCAGGTACAGGGAAAGAGGCATTGGAAAATGCCTCCAGTCTGACCTGAGGGAACTTTTCCTCAGATGGGTCGATGCCTGGGGCTTTTAGGACTCTGCCTTGTGCTTTTCTGCCCTGTTCTACCTCCCGAGCTGCCACCTGCCAGCAAAGCCTGAATGCATATTAGAATAACTGCAGTACAAAGCACAGTGGAACAGGATTTGCCTGGCTTCCCAAGTGTTTCTCCATTGACAGCCTTGATGGGATACAGGCATCATCTCCCACCTCTCTGTGGCAGAGCTGTGATGCAGGGCTGAGGTTGTCTCTGGGTAGCTGCTGCACCCTCAGTGCTTCCAGGCGTTCTTCTACGCTTCAGTGCTCTGCAGCTCATGACAGATTTTTCCAAAGCTGATACTATGAGGAGTATTTTTGTGCTAACTGGTTTAGAGACAGCTTAGACCATCTTTCCTTTGCTGGTCAAGCCTTTGTCTTTTCCTTCTGGAAGGCTGAAAGCCTTCAACAACTTCTTCTCTTTAGTGGAAAGGTGACTGACCTAACTCGTTCTTAGCTGAAGTCTTGCTCCCCAGTGTTAGATTTGTATGACTGCAGAGAAATGGCAACTGGAAATTTCTGGAAAATGGCAAATGCCTTGTCTGGGAAGCAAAAATTGAGTGGAAATATAAATATTGACTCGATTTGACTAGTGATGGTCACTGCTGGACAGCAACAGCCTGGAAACCAGGAAACTCTTCTTTCCCCATGGAAATGAAATGGCTTTGTGGGAATGTTTTTCCCCTGGCTCCCTGATATAATGAGCCAAGTCCTTCCTCCCAGCCTAAAATGAAGGGAAATGGGGACAAAATTACTTTAATTCTGCTCTTTAAATTTATTTATTTATATAAGTAAGAGGCCTGACCCTTTGCTCCAGAATCTGGATGTCAAGATGTGGGATTCCCACCCATGGCTCTGGGTGGGGAGTGTGCCTGGGGGAGGAGGTCAGCAGTGGGATGGCTTTGTCCATCTTTTCTGAGTGCACAATGACAGTGAGGCTGAGCTACTGCATCTTTCTGGTCCCTCCAGTGGGCTGGAGCCCTGGGAGCTGCTGGGGCTGGTAAATTATAAGGGTTGGTCTTCATCCAGGAGTCTCATGCTGGTTGCACTGCTGGTCATCTTGGTATAGTCTGGAAAAGCTCAGAAATGGTAAATTCTGGAAAATGGAGCTGAAATGATGAGGCAGCAATCCTTGGGCTGCAGGAAACACTGACAAGACTGTCTCTCAAAAGCAAAGCCTTCGTGTAGCTGGCAAAACAAAAGCCTTTGTCTGCCTGTTTAAGGGCAAACTTCCCCCAGTGTCAGGTTTTTCTGTGCTAACCCAGATTTAGTCACATCTCGGACATGACCCAGTACATGCTCAACTAGATATTAAACAAACCTGATTTTTGGCCCCAAGCTAGTGATCCAGTGACCAGGGGCAGTGCATTAGTTAATTGCAGTAGGAGAGTAACTAGAGAACATGTCACTGATGATGGCGTGAGATTCCCTTAAAGTGATCCCCAGATTAGGGATTAGAGTACTTAATGTTTTTCTTCTATAAAGGAGATGTTGGAATTGAGTCCGTCTATGGGTGTTTGAGGCAGCTGCACTTGGACAAGCACAAGTCTGCAGGGATTCCAAGTGCAAACCATTCCTTAATTGTTTGCAAATTCCCTCTGATCTCGCTGGATGGGTTGGCTTGCTTGGGATGTGTCTTTGCTTACGTACCAAGCAAAGCTGCTTGGCATGTCAGTGTGCTCCTGACTCCTCTCTAAGATGGTTTCAGCAAGGCTCTAGAAAAACACCAGTGAGAAGTCTCAGCCTCAGTGCTAACGAGGCTGCTGATGGACACGTTGTTTGGACAGTTGTGGTGCTCAGCAGCATGAAGTTTATTAATAGTAGGTGGAGAAGCTGTTGCTGTGCCATGTGCTAACAGACACGCTCAACAATTGCTGTAGGAGATCTCTACTTGTAAAAGGCTAATGCTTAGTATTCAGCAGTGAATGAGAACTTGGGGAAGATTAACAGCCTTTGATTTGCACCCAGCTGGGGCAGGCCTTGGAGCTTTGCCTGTTTATGCTGTTGGGCTTTGTAACATGGGATGAATATTTCATTACCTAGAAGTCGGGGGCTTGGCTTCGTGCATTTGGTGGTGTCAAGACGATGTGGGCACCTGAAGGGTTCTGTCACCTGTGATGAACTGAGATCAGATCTGTGGTGGGAGTCCCTTGGGCTTCAGAAGAGGCTGGGAGGAGATGGCTGGAGCCAGGCAAGGGGAGTTAAACAGTTGGATCTAGGATAGTAAAGTGACCCTCCTTGTAATTTAAAATCGGTTGCAGTGCTCCAGAAAGCTGCCAGAGCAAAAACTTGACTTTCTTCTGTTCTGCAAGTTCATTTAAGAAATTAAAAAAAATTGCCTTTGCTAGAGGTGTGTAAGATCAAGCCTGAAATCCCCGAAGCAGTGGGAGGGTAAAGTACATCTGGAGGGATAATCACCTTACTCACTGATGCAGAAATTAAACGTATCGTGGAGCTGGCATGCAGGAATCCACCTGGGTGTTCTGGGAAGTCTCTTGCTTAATCTGGTAAAACATGTTCGAGACACCAGGGAACTGCTGGATCTGCAGACCAAGAGGCCCAGAGCAAAAATCTTGAGGTGCTTTTTTTTTTTTAATATTTCCAAAACCTTACCTTGATGTGCAACAACCAGGTGTTCCCAAATTGTTTGGAGGTGTGATGTGGAGCAGCTAAAAACATACGTGCTCACTGCAGGGAGTTTTGCATGGCTGCAGCTTCTCCCATTTCACCTTTTGGAGCAGCAGCTTAGAGCTTCCATGGCAGCCAAGGGAAGCCATGCCAGCAGCCAGGAATTGCCCAGTTCATCCTGCTCCAGCAGACCTGGGAACAGGCTCTCCCAGCAACCAGAACTGCTCTCAGCCTTGGAGTGTCCTGCCCATGGCACATCATGTCTTCTCTCTCCACTTGGCTCAGCTAGGTAGAGGTCATGGGCACAGGCATTTTTTTGAGCCCCTGATTAAGGACAAGCCCTGGCACTTGATGCTCTGGGGAGGATTTGATGATCTGGTGGCAGGATTCTTACTGCCTGGCAGTGGGGCTGGAGGTGAGCAGGAAAGCACTAAGATCTGAGCCAGATTAGTACCCTTAGAAGCTGTGAGGTAAATCTTTAAGCAGCTAATGCTCCCAGCAGCACTAAACACCCTCCCCACATGAAACTTGGTGCATTTATGTAGAGAGTCCCTGAAATGTGTCTAGCTTGGGTGTGTTCTACCATGAATTGGAAAGAAGAAAGCCATCTTCCTCTGTGTTGACCAAATCTGAAGACTAGAATTGTCCAGTGGCCATCCTGTGGATGGCTGCTTCAGCTCAAAAAGCCTCTGAGTAGATGAAATCTTCTGAGAAATAATGCTTGAACAGAAAATTTCAAAACCCAAGTCTTTAAACTTGTACAGAAATGTTGCTGAGGAAGGAGCTGCAGTTACTCTTGAAGAGCTCTTTGGCTCTCCCCTGGAGAAGCTTAATGCAGCCCAGAAGAGCCTATAGCAACCATGAGTTGTCATTCTCCTTCCAGAAGGATCAACGGATCAACTCTGAGCCCCTGAGGCTTGCTGTGAGCTCCAGGGGTACATCTGAGCTCTCACAGCAGTGGCACACTGTGGCACTGGTCTCCCAAAGCTCGGAGAACAGGCCTGTCAGTGGGGAACAGCGGATAATCCGAGCAGGAGAGCTCCCTAAGCTGCTGGCTGATGGAGAAGGGTGGTGGTGGTGATGCTGGGCTGCTGCTGAGGCACTCACAGAACACAGCAGTGGGCAGATGATGCTGCCAGCCTGCCATATCCCAGGGAAGGAATAGCTTGGCATCCCTTCTGTTGCTTTGTAGTTAGCAGGCGAAGGTGCTGGTATCCCATCTGCTGGGGACAGTGTGATGAGCCCTGAGTGACAGTCCTCTGAAATGCTGGGACTGATGTGGTTGGACTTGCTGCTCTCTCCATCTGGTGGCTGGAAGGCACTAGGCCAACAGAGGTCAATCATTTTTCCTAAGAGTTTTTAATAAGTATGTGGCAGGTAGTGGCAGAAAGGACAACTTGTTTCAGTGTCTATGGCCAGTTTTCCTCTTCTTTAATAGCCTGTCAGTAAGGCTAATGGGAATCAGGGTGTTAATAAGGAAGACAAGAAAACTTGAGCATAATTCCTTCCTGGCTCAAAAAGCACACACTGGCTAGAGGAGCAGCTCCCTGTGACAAAACTGTGCAGTGCTAACTCAGAAATGGTTTGTGGCTCCACACTTGAGCATACACAAAACTGGGAGGCCAAGGTTATTTCTTCCAGTTTGTTACTGGGATGTGTCTGGGCTGCTCTCTGTCCACAATAGCCATGGCAGATGGATGCTCCCTCATGTTTGCCTTATCTCAAGCTGCAGAAGAAGTCAGGGACACAAATCAATGGCACCCAGGTGTTTTGTAGTGGAAAAAAACCCGGAGTCGTTAGACCAAGTGCTGGGACTGCAGTGCTGCAGATAAGGGCTGGTACATGAAATGCTGCTGCCAGACACTGAATGGAGCAGCTCTGGGTTCTGCTGCTCTCACTGGTTTTCTCACCTTGGCTCCCTCCAGCCTTTTGTGTGCAAGAATGACCCAAGTAGCTGAAATTTGCTTTTTCGTAACTGAAATCCATGATGGCCACACTGAAACTGGAGTAGGAGGTCTGTGGGCTCCAAGGACTGATCCAACCTGAATGCAGTGCCATCACATGTAGTTATTAAGCTACAAAGGCCAATGAAATGAATGAGCTCTTGGTTTCCACATCTCCCAGTTTGAAGACTTTTCTTGGGTGGTTCAAAGTCGCCTTAAGTAATAAAGTCTGTGGAGTGGGATGAAAGCTGCTGTTAAATGTAGGAACATGCAGAAATCCTAATTGGTGTCTGGAGCGCCTGAGTGGCCTCTGAGATGCAGTTGGGCTATAAGCAGTAAACAGTTCTCTGCAGACACTGGTCCTTGAGGCACTGGGAGCAATTTGAAATGTAATGGCAGAACCATCCCATGTACCCTCAGCTGCTGTCCTGTGATGTGAACTGGCCCTGCCAGCTTAGAAAACGGGAACTAGCAGGTGATTATTCATACTGAAACAGTCAAAGGAGAAGGCAGTGAGGAACTTGTGTCTGCCCACAGCCTGCACGTGCTTTTTTTGGTCTTGTCTGGGATGAGAGGAAGGGTTCGACCTAGAGCCCAAAATCCCCCTGGCCACGCTGAGTTAAAACATGAGCAGGGGACAGTGGAAGAGATCAGCGAGGAGAGAAGCAGTTATGGTGTGACTTCCACTTTGGAAATGTGACATGGGGGCGAAGGCAAGGCAACAGGGGAAAAGAACCCAAACCAATCTGGTAACATTTTCAATTTAGGTCTGGTTTAACACACGCCTACTTTGCCAAAGTAGGACAGTGCTTAAGAAAAGCATCTTTCTGAGTGCTGCAGTGGAGTTGTGGGACAGCTCGCTCTGGTGCTCGGGGAGAAGCTGTTCTTGGTGAGGTTGTGTGACATGGAGTCGTGACTGTCACCAGGCTGCTGGGTAATGGTGACAATTTCATGTGCTTGAGGGCAGCCATCTCTTCAAGTTAGGGCAAGCTGGGGACAGAAAGAAACCAGGCAGTCTGTCAGTCATGACCTTCCAAAATGACAGCACTCAGGCTGCTGAAGGTGGTCTTGTCACAGAATCATTAAGGTTGGAAAAGACCTTCAAGGTTACAGAGTCTGACCTTTAACCAGTCACCACCTTGTCAACCAGACCAGAGCACTGAGTATCATGTCCAGTCATTTCTTGAATACTTCCAGGGATGGGAACTCCACCAACTCCCTGGGCAGCTGCTTGCAATGCCTGACAGCCCTTTCTGTGAAGCAATTCTTCCTATGTCCAGCATGAACCTCCCCTGACACAGCCTGAGACCCTGTCCTCCTGTCCTTGCACATGGGTGGTGGGGTCCCACCATGAGACAGCAGCCAGAGATGAGGGGGAAGGTGACATGTCTGCAGGTATTGTGAACTTTTTCAGCTGCTTGAACTGGAGGGGTTGTGTGCTGCTTGCTCCCCTTACCAGTGTCTACAGACCAAGAAGGATTTTTAGTGGTTGGACTTGGTCAGAACATTGTTTCAAAAGCACATTTGCCTTTCAAAAAATGAAACAAAGAAGGGGACCTTCAGGCCAGAGCTCAGACTAACGAGCTCCTTGTGGAGGAAAACAAGGCTAGGGTTTGTGTGGAGAGATAACAAACTTAATTAACTAAAACATGGTGCAGGAGCTGTAGATAGGACAGGAAGCAGGAGTGCTGAAGGGGAGATGGATGTTGTATATCCTGGTGAGGGAGGAGCTCTGGTGATCTTTAACAGCTGTACTCAGTGAACAGTTTGAAGTTCTCATGGTTGTCTCTGTCTCTCCCAGGAAAGCTTCACTCTTTTGTAGGTGGCTGATGTCTTGAAGGACTCAGATTCTCTTTTAGGCAATAAGAAGAGCAAGTGTTGAGGTTTATAAGGTGTTAAAGTGTCAGATGTCATGGTATTCCCCAGGGAAGGATCTCTGGGTCCTCTCAGCTTGCCAGTGCTGTCTGCTTTAAGATAAGACATCAAAGCCAGACAGAAGCCATAAATGGGTGGACACTTAATTATCAAATTAAGTGAAAAGTGTGCAAGGATAAACAGGTAAAACTAAGTCCTGTTATAGATATATCCACTGAAGGGACCTCAAAAATGATCATTTCTTGGTGTATTCACAGACCCACTCATGCAGGGTGAGGAGTGGAGGATGTGAGTCCTGCAATAAGCCCCTAACCAACCTAACTTGCAGTTCTCTGGGAGCAAACCTTCCCTGTGGAGCTCACCAAAGCCTGTTAATGGGATACTTGCAGAAAGAAGGTGCTGTAGAACCAGCCCTTGGGCTTTTGGAGTTTATGTACCTTGACATTAGGGGCAGGTAAAGTTTTGCTTGTTCCCTGCCTTCTCCTCATGAGGCTGAACCTTCCCTGGCTGCAATGTGATCCCTGGGCATGCCAGGAGCCTGCCAGGTTTTGGGCAGGGTCAGCTGAGTCAGAGCTCCAGCTGTAGTGGAGAAATCAGGAAAACCTTCTCAGAGATGGTGCCGCCTCTGCAGTGCTTTGCTGCAGAGCACAGGGCTCGGATTTGTACAAGCCTCTGGTCTCCCAAGCAGTATAAACCCTAAATTTCCAGTAATTTTTGTCCAGTTGGAACCCATGGAGCTTCCCCATGGCTTAAGGACACTTGAGTCTCAGTGCAGACACTGTGCCATCAGAGGAACTGGTGAGACTGGAAGTGGCAGTGTCCTCAAGCTTGGTGATGGAACGTGCCTCCCAGCCAGAGCCTGGCAGCATGGACTGCTCCATGCCAAGCTCCTGCACTCCCTGCCTGGGTGTCCTTGTGCAGTCTGCTCCTGGCAGGTGTGTTCTCTTTTTTTTTTTTTCCAGAATAGCTAAAAGACTTTCCTCTATCAAGTTTCCACCATGTGGATCGGCTCCTTGTCCTTGGCTGTTTAATGCCACATCCAGGACTTGACACCATTTCAGGCTCATGCATCTCCTCCCCCTCTCCCCAGTCTCCATGGGCACGAGAGTGGGATGAGGCTGGACAATTACTGAGATTTGCAGAGCAAATTCTGCTGTTCTCTGCTGGTATGCAGGAGAGTAAAACTCCAAACTGACTGAGCTTCCCAAAGAGCAGGTAGACTCCGGCCAGGGGCTGATGGGTTTGTGTTCCTGCCAAGCCCTCCTAATACCAAATTAAGATTTTCCTTTGGCTATTTGAAGTTTCTGACTCCATGTAACAGTACTGGAAATGGCATCAGGGGACCTGATCAGGGTACTGCCCTTCTTTGGGGAGGTGAGACCCCTTCAGGGTCAGAGTTAAGAAGGGGGCAGGTTCTGCCCTTCTGTAGTGTGACTGCTGCAGTGTGATCCAGGCCTGATGCATGATATTGCCTTATTTGGTGTCATATCAGAGGCATTCAGTGCAATGCTACAAATTCAGTATATCAGAACCTGCTGTATAGCTTGTGGCATGATTAAACTCACTTTGTTTTGGTATCCTGCAGTGTAAGAAAAAAAAAATCAGCATTTGTTTGGCCAGCACAGGCTACAGAGAAGGCACAGCCCCACGTGCATGTGACAGGGTGATGCAGAGGTGTTGGAGTGGTTTCTGCTGGAGATGGGCTTGGTGCAGCGCTGTGGGAAGAGCAGAGTGACAGTGACTGCACAGCCTGGAGTGTGGAGGGGGCTGTGGCAGGAAATTCCAGCACAGGCGAGCAGGCAGCAGGCTCTTGGCTGTAGCTGAGGGGCAGCAGGCAGCTCTGGGCAGGCCAAGGGCAGGGATGTCCTCAAAGGCAGCTGAACCTGGGATACATCTTTTCCACCTTTGGCTGACTCTGATGAGGCAGCTCCGTGTACCTTGCTGTCTGATACCTTGTGTCCTGGGCATCTTGCATTTTCTTCCTGCTGGGAATGCAAGAGCCAGATGGTTTCTGTTCTTCCTCCCTCGGCTCAGTTGCAAACTGAAATGTGTGGGACTACAGCCTCTTCCCTCTCCCAGTGCTGAGGGACGTGGTCCTTGTCCCCACCCAAGTTACACCTTGGCCATGTCTCTGCAGTGCTCCTTCCTGGGAGTCTGGGTCCTGTTAGAAAGCAGTGACATGGTTAACAAGGCTCCCTTCCTGCTTTTACAAGTTCCCTGTGAGCTCCCTGGGGGAATTTGCTGTCTCCACAGGTGTACCTTCCATCTGTCAGCCAGTTTGTTGAAAGGATTTTGACAGGCAACTTTCCTCCGTAATCCTTAATAGCTTCGAATTTAAAATGTTTATGGCAAAGCTAATCCCACGAAACTCCCTGTAGTTTTAATAAATCTGTCCTCCAGCAAGACTTCTAGTGAGAGGAGGTAAATCTACTTCTTCCTGCAGTGATCAGTATCTGCAGACATGGCTGTGGGGCAGCTTTAAATCACCTGCTTGGTCCTCACTTTAAAACTGGTGTCTCTTCTCAGGGAGCACCTTGCTAAAAGCAAGATTGCATATGGTGATCAATCTCCACAAGCTCTGTCAGGACAGAAAACTCTTGGAATCAGAGAGTCTCTTGTATGGCTATTGCTGTTGGACACTCCATTTACAGTTGGAAGGGAATAAGTCAGGCTGGGATTTCTGGATGTTTCTACTTACAAATCCCTCACTCAAAACAGGGCAACTTGGGTGGGACAAGACCCCAGATAACCTGATGGAGTCTTTAGTATCTCTGAGGACAGACAGTCTGTAAGCTCTGGGCAGGAGGACACCTTTGTTGTGCTCCCAAAGATGTCTCTAACTCACAGAATCATTACTGCATGTTTGTGCAGGTGTCACTGAGGAGGAAGAATGAAGGGAGACGTTCTGTAAAACTGCAGAGTCGAGACTCAGAGCAGGCTGGAGGCAGCATAGGAGTGTCTCAGCACGGGTATTTGGACACACTGTGGTTGGGCCCTGCAGGAAGCAGGATATCACAGGGCTGCCAGGGCCCTGTGGTTAAACAGTCACCGTTGTCTTGGCTGGGAGAGGCGTGTCAGGGTTTGCCTGGCACCGGGAGCTGCCGGATGGCCCAGGCATCACTGCCCTGCTTACCTTGGGTGGGAGCACTGGGAGCTGCCCTGGCACCGTGCCCTGTGCTCTTTGTCCTGCGCCGCTGGCAGCTGCTGATAGTCCCAGGAGATCCTGCCCTCATTAATGTGACACCCATTTCCCTGGTCCCTGGGCTGTCTCTTACCCTGGAGCAGGAGCAGTTGTGCTGGTTTGCACAGGAAGACCCTGTTCTGGGTGGAAAAGAGGTGTCTGCTGTTCCTCTGCCAGGCTCTAGAGCATCCTGTGCAGCAGCAGAGATCCACACAACAGCAGGGCTGGGAGTGGAGGGTCCTCTTGCTGCCTCTGCCTTGAGGGAAAGGGCTGGAGGGAGTCTGATCAGAGACTCTACTTGCTGTGGGGGAAACAGGCTTAGCTGTAGCCTGGTTTTGGGAGGGGATGTTAGCCAGAACATGGCAGAAGAGCTGCGGGAGGAGTGGATGTTCTGGAATGTGCAGGTCAATATGATGTGAGCAATTGTGAGTCATTTCAGGCCATTCAAATGAGGTCCTGGGCTGGGCCATCCTCCACGTCCCAGCAGGAGCCCTTGGCCTCCTGATCCCCACCATAAACGTGGTTATCTGGGCCCAGAGCAAACCTTGTCCTTACAGATCCCTGTGAAGGTGACTCACTGTTTGCAGAAGCCTTTCACATCCAAACCATTACCTAATCCTTTACTGCCGTGGGGTGGCTCACAGGTTCCTGCTGTGCTGGCCTGATTCTCAGGTGGCTGTGCCCAGGGTGTGGATGTGGGGCAGGGGCGTGTCCTGGGGGAAAGGGGACAATGGCCATGCCAAGGCTCAAAGTGCCACTTGGCAGCTGTAGCCACCTCAGGGGAGCAGCCCCGTTGGAGCTGCCTCCTGGTGTCCTGTCTGCTCCGAGGCCTTCTCCTGCCTCTGGGGATGGGAAGATGGTGCAGTGCTTGGCCAAAGGTACTGCCCATGTGGCTGCAGCCAGCAATGGTGATGTGGGAGCTGGAATGGGATCGTTGTGATAGCAAGTGATGCTTCCCAGGTTACTGAGGGAGCTCTGTGCTTGTCGTCTCCATAATCCCTTTTTGGGTTTTTTGTGGTGTATGAAGCAGGTGATGGTGTGAGTTAATACTGTTAACCTCAGTGAGGAAAATCCAGTGTGGGGGATTCCCCCCTTGCCATGTGAGCTTTTAAGTCATCTGTGCAGGTACCTGAGGCAGTTGTAATTGTGCCATCCTGTAGATTCTTTGGGTGTCTTGGAAGTGTGCCCTGTGCTCATGGGAAGCGGAAAAGACAAACACCCCATAGCTCTGGTGGAGTTAATCCATGCAGGTAGCTCGTCAGCCTGGACCATCTCCTCCCTCTTGCTTTGCCTGTCCCTCTTCCCTGCCTGACTCATCCTACAGGTGAAAGGCATCTCTTTCCTAGAAGATTTTTCTCGTTCTGAAAAATGCTGATCTCTCAAATAAAACCCAACCCCTGCTCCTTTTGTTGTGGGTCTGGACCACAGCATGATTTCCCATCTGACTCCTGCTGGGATGGGAGAGCAGGACTTTGTGAGCCCACTGCCTCCTCCTGCCTCTCTCTGGAGATGCACAGGAGCAGCCAAAGGTGTGATGGGACTGTCGAACAACCGGGGCTTAACCCGAGCGTCTCTTTTCTCTCCCCCTGTCTCCACGCAGGTGACGGAGCTGAACGAGCCCCTGTCCAACGAAGAGAGGAACCTGTTGTCCGTGGCCTACAAGAACGTGGTGGGGGCGCGGCGCTCGTCCTGGCGAGTCATCAGCAGCATCGAGCAGAAGACCTCTGCCGACGGGAACGAGAAGAAGATCGAGATGGTCCGCGCCTACCGCGAGAAGATCGAGAAGGAGTTGGAGGCGGTGTGCCAGGATGTGCTGAGCCTGCTGGACAACTACCTGATCAAGAACTGCAGCGAGACGCAGTACGAGAGCAAAGTCTTCTACCTGAAGATGAAAGGGGACTATTACCGCTACCTGGCCGAGGTGGCCACCGGGGAGAAGAGGGCGACCGTGGTGGAGTCTTCGGAGAAGGCCTACAGCGAAGCCCACGAGATCAGCAAGGAGCACATGCAGCCCACCCACCCCATCCGGCTCGGGCTGGCGCTTAACTACTCGGTTTTCTACTACGAGATCCAGAACGCGCCGGAGCAGGCCTGCCACCTGGCCAAGACGGCCTTCGACGACGCCATTGCCGAGCTGGACACCCTCAACGAGGACTCCTACAAGGACTCAACGCTCATCATGCAGCTCCTCCGCGACAACCTAACGCTCTGGACGAGCGATCAGCAAGACGACGACGGCGGAGAAGGCAACAACTAGACCCCCCCGATGGACTGGCAGCCGCACGCTGATGCTAACTACTGCAGTCTTTATTTTTTTCCCACGAGTGGGGGGGGGTCCGGGGTGGGGGAGGGAAAGGGAGGGGACACCTTCCCAGGGAGGCCCCCCACAACCTGTCTTTGATTGCCTCGTTGACATTTTTGCCAAAACACCACTAGTGGAAGTCAGGCTGGCTGTGCTGGTATGGAATAGCAGCCTCACTGGCATATGGACTGTTCTGTAGATTATTAATACAAGTGGAGCTGTCTTTAATTTAACTTTATTGCTAGAAATAAAAAGGGTTTTAAGATGAATTTGCGTGGATGGAATGGCCCTCGTTTTTAAGGAAAGCAACGCAAAAACATTAAAAAACAACAAAAAAAAAAAGGGAGTTCTGTGGTTCCAGTAAGGCTTCGAGCGTTTGTTTCCGCAGCCCAGGTGCCGTGTGCCCGCACCATGTCGCGGGGCCTCTCTCTGCAGCGCTCTGCCTGCTGCAAATCCCCAAATTGAGAAGGAATTAAAAATAAAACCAACAAAACTAAAGAATTTGGGGCTCGCAAAGCCCTGGGATTTAGGCCATCCAATCTTTTTTCTCTCTTTTTTTTTTTTTTTTT